>PVLC010001905.1:0-127343 GCA_004027655.1 Graphiurus murinus | reverse complement strand
TCTCACTAAGTTGCGGAGTGCCTCACTAGGTAGCTGAGGCTGGCCGCGAACCCGGATCCTCCGGTCTCAGCCTCCCGAATGCTGGGATTACAAGCGTGCGCCACCACGCCCGGCTCTACCATTCTTTTTAAATTAGTGGTTTTAGCCTTTTTATTTTTCTCTAAAATTGTATTTCTATTTCAGTAGTACCTTTTGTCACTGTTTCTTTATTTTTACATTCTTTGAATTTAATTTTTTCTTTTCTTTTTTTTTTTTGTGGTATGGGGATTGAACTCAGGGGCATTCTACCTCTGAACTATACCCCCAACCCTATTTTTTATTCTTTATTTTGAAACAGGGTCTCACTAAGTTGCGGAGTGCATCACTAGGTAGCTAAGGTTGGCCATAAACCTGGATCCTTCGGTCTCAGCCTCCCAAGTACTGGGATTACAAGCGTGTGCCACCATGCCCGGCTTGAATTTAATTTTTTCTATCTTCTTAATTTCTCATTTAGTTGTATTAAGAGAAATACTTAAGCAAATACTTTTTTCATTTTTCCACTGTTTTTCCTGTTTCCAACAAATGTTATGCATTATTTTCATTTTTTTTACTTCTGAATATTTTCTAACGTTTATTATTATAATTTCTTCATTAATAGTTATTTTAAATATAATTTCTAACATATTTTAAGCTTTTTAATTTCCATTGGTTTCTTTTGTGGTACTGGAGATTGAACTCAGGGAGGAGGGGACTTTGTTACTGAACTATCCCCCCAACACTTTTTGTTTTCTATTTTGAAACAGGGTTTTGCTAAGTCACCATATGCAGGCCTTGAACCTGTGAACCTCCTGTCTCAGCCTCCCAAGTACTGCTATTATAATCGTGCATCATTGTGCCACCTAATTGCCATAGATTTCTAATCTAATTTGCTAATGCTCTGAGAAGATAGTTTGTATGGTGTCAATTCTTTTAGCTTTGCTTAGAATTGTTTTTGGATCACATATGATAAATTCTTATAAATCTTTGCTATATCTTGAGTGAATGTGATTTCTCTAGATGTTGTTGCTACAAGAAGTTTGATATTTAGCTTCATTAACCTGTATTTTGTTATTCCCAACTCTTGGGTCTGTATGAGTTTTCACCTATTTGATCTAACACTGAGAGATAGGTGAATGCTTTCATCTGCCATGCTGAATTTATTTTTTGTCATCAGTTTTATTTGGTTATTTTATATGCATTTTGAATCTGAATTTTAGTTTCTCACTAGTTTAAGAATTATTGTACCTTCCTGAGTAATTGAACAATTTAACTGTGTATAATGTCTGACTTTATCACAAATAATGCTTTCCGTCTCCGTCTATTTTGGCCTGAGAGTTATACAGCTATAATCATTTTCCTGAAGTTAACATTTTGTTGGTAGTTTTTCCATCCATTTTGCTTCCTATCTGTTATTTCCTTATGTTCTAGATTTGTCTTTTTCAATCAACATATTTATTTTACCCATTTTGGCAAACTTTATTTTTTTACAATTTTCCTCTGATAGAAAATATTTAAATCAGAGTAGAGATATGCCAAGAAGACAGAGTGGTTCCCAGTCTTGCAATAATTGGCTGTGAACCAGTTGAATATATTAACACACCTAGCATGTACTCCACTCTTTCCTTTGCTCTTTTCTTTTGCACCCAACTCTTTGTACTTATTATTCATTCTTGCCAGAAAATGCTTTTTTCTGTATCATTGTATGATTGTTTCTTTTTTTCTCTCAGATGCAGATTAAATGCAACTTTTAGAGAGATCTTCCTTGACTATCTTGTAGAAAATATATTTCCACCTTTGTTCTCTATTTTTGCACATTGAGTTTCTTTCACTGCTCACTTATCTTTTGTATTAATTTTATCTACTTATTCAAGCATATAGTGTTTACAGCTAAGTTGCTCTAAGTTCCATGAAAGCAGGTGTTTTTGTTTACCTTGTTACCCACTGTAATCACAGTACCTAGTAGAGATCTTGACACACAGTAGGGACTCAATAAATCTTGATTGAAAAAAAATAAGACAAAACATATTTAAAGATAGGATATCAATTTAGTGGGATATGGTGGCACACACCTGTAATCTCAGTACTTGGGAGACTGAGACAGGAGGATTGAAGTTTCGAGGCTAGCCTCAGCAATTAGTGAGGCTCTCTGCAAATTATTGAGAACTCGTTTCAAAAAAAAATTAATAATAAGTAGGGCTGGAGGTCTAGCTCAGAGATTGAATATCCCTGGATTTAATCCCTAGTAACCACACACACACACACACACACACACACACACACACACACACCACATACACACAAACACACAGATGTCAATTTAAATGAAGAGTTCACATCCCACATCTGGGCAAATGTTGAAAATAAGACTCGTAAACCGAATGGCCATGGCCTCAACCAAAAAATTTCTAGAAGAGATACCCACTTTAACCAACAGAAATTGAGATTTTAGGCTTTGCAGATTGATTCATTATCCCTCTGCCATTTCCTTGCTTCATGATCACAAGCAAGTTAACTAACCTTTCTGTGCTAGTTTCCTCACTATGAAATGGAAATAATAGTAGAACTTCTTATAAAGTTTTTTTCTTAACAATTAATGAGTGAATTTACACACAGTTCTTAGAACGATGCTTCATGCATAGGAAGCATTCCCAAAGGGCTAGGTACGAATGTTATTAAAATGACCTCTATCGAAAAATAGATGCCTTATCATGTGGTCTTACCATGATTATGTTAAAACATTCAGTCAAATTCCCTCTTGCTTTGATTCCATATTCAAAAAGAAATTTCCCACTGATTATTTTGCTTCATTTTTTATCTGTCAATAGGGAAAGAAATAGTCTGGGCTCCTGCTTGAGACCAATGACTATTAGTTTTATTGTAAATTAATAAATATTCTTTTTATGAGTTAGTTCATAAATCTGTCTGTAAGAAGAAATTATCCAGGCAGGCAATCTAAATGTAGAATATTCTGGTTCCCCACATCAGTTATTTTTGTTAACTAATATGGAGCTTTATTATGAATGTAATTAAATCATGAATGTAATTAATATATCAAGATTATTCTGCTTTGGAGGTGTTAAGATAAGCAGATTGGACAGCAGATTGTTGACTTTCTGGACTATGAGAATCCCTGTCTTAGGTGAGAGTGACAATCCTATCCCAGGCAGACAGCACATGATCCCTACACTTGCAGTGCAGAGATTTCTGCTGGCTTGAATTTTTTGAATCATGCTATAATCTTCATGCTATAGATCTTGAAGGCCTCATGAGCATAATTGTCAGAAATGATATTCAGTCTCCACTCTGACTATCAGCAAAGACTTCTCAGTATATATACACTTATATATATATTGGTATATATATTGGTTTCAACAATATTGGTATTTATATTGGTTTCAACAATATTGGTATATATATATTGGTTTCAACAATAGTAGATATAAAATTGATTGGAAAACTTTTCCCTTTGATGGTAAGTAATTTGAAATACATTTCTTTGATCATGATAACTTTACAAAAAATAATTTTGCAAAATCAAAAGAACATTTGTTTATGCAATCATGCATATGACTGCTCTGTCTTGCTCTCATATAAACTTAGGCTCATTCCTCATACAGATTTGCTAGTGTGTTATTGGTAGGTCTTTATATTATGTTAAAACTCAACAAACTGTGGGCTAATGGGTTTAATTGGTGTGAAAGGAGAACATGCTTGGCGTAAATTAAAAAGGTATTTCAGAAAATTGCCATGTATTTAATGTGGTATGAGGGTTGTAGCTTAGTTAATTCAGTGATCTGGTCATTTTATTGTTTTTCTAACTGAAAAGTTTGGATATTAAAAGCAGATTTGTTATAAGTAACAGCTTATAATATACGTAAGTAAAGTAGTTTGTAAACTCTTTGTCAAGACTGTGGAAGCTGAAGTGACACAATCAGGTTGCTTTAAGTGTGTTTGGCTTTTTCTTCCTCTGAAAGTCTCAGCTCTCAGTGGTTCTTGAAGAGTTTGGCCACTTTCTAACAAATCCTTTCATCTTTAGCTGCTACCTATGAAGCTGAGCTCTGTGGACCTGGCTTTGTGCTTGATGTGCTTTCTATAGTATCTTTATTAGTGCTATAAAAATGTAACATTAACAAACCCATCAAATGCAATGGAAGGAGGAGCAAGATATAATAAACTGAAATGAAAGCACAGAATCTATAGGAATGGGCAATGCATGTTAAAATCTACCAACCAGGAATAGACAAATTGAAAAGATTATGGAGGGGTCTGGAAGTCTGTGATAATAGTGCCAAGTACACCTTAAGGACAGTGAGATGATGATAGATGAGATAGATAGATAGATAGATAGATAGATAGATAGATAGATAGATAGATAGATAGATATAGATAGATAAAGATTTACTTGGTATGGCTGGGCACATTTGTAATCCCAGCACTTGGGAGGCTGAGACATAAGGATCCCAAGTTCATGGCCAGCCTCAGCAACTAGTGAGTACCTCCATAACTTAGTGAGAACCTGTTTTCTTTTTTTTTTTTTTTTTTTTTTTTAAAAAAAGGGCTTGGAGTGTTGCTCAGAGGCAAAAATGCCTCTGGGTTCAATCCCCAGTACCACAATAAATAAATAAATTAGTTAATTAATTAATTAGAAGAATTTGTAGGACCCCTAAGCTTCATTCTTTCTTTTTCTTCCATTAGTGCCCTCCTGAATTGATTTTCCATTCATAGTCCCAATTCTGTTTTCCCTCTTTCCCTTCTAGTTATGAGTCTTTCTACAAGTGCTAGATTAGCAATCAGAATCACTTGTTTGCAAGATTCACGCTCATTACATGATCATCTACTCAGGTCATTTATTTCCATTCATTATCTGCAACCTTAGGTTTCACTATATAACTTCTAGGAATTAAAATATTTCTCAAAAAATTCAAGCTGAATTTACTTGCCCTTAAGTTCTAGACTATAATTTTCTAGACATGCCCTTGTTTTTAATCTTTTATTAACATTTCATAGTTTAATGCCTAAATAGATACTTCAATAGCATTTTCTACAATAAACTACTAGTATTCCACACACAGTTTCAGGTTGTGCAAGGCTAGATGTGACCCAGGTAAGGTTAAAGAAATAGAGTTATATACCAGTATTAAAGAGGGGGGAACAATTATTAATGTGTCATCATGAAGGAAGGCAAAATGAACATTATAGTATTAGAAAGAACATTTTCAAATATAGACTATGACTTAATTCTAAGAGTTTAGGCAAATTTCTTAAATGATTGTTCCTAAGGAGTAAAATGAAGTAAATAATGTTAAATTCATATATATGATAACCTAGACATATGGGCATTTTTGCTTTATAAACAAACTATTTGAATAGAGCAAACATTTATTATATACTATCTTTCTGATTTCTATTGTCTTATTCAGATTGCTAACTCTTTTCTATAAAGACATATTTCCCCATTAAGTTTTCTTCTCTTTTATGAAGTCTTTTGTGAATATTCCTTAAGAGTGCTTTACTCTATGAGCAGTTGGAAACCGTCAAACTTTTATGGCAAAATTTAGAATGAGAATTAATATGGTCCTTAAAATACAGCCCAAGAAAACAATTATATCATTATACCAATTAAATGACAGATACAATCACTAAAATATAGTCATTTTAGATCTTATTTCAAAATTTGTATACATTATGTTAAACTTATTTATAGTCTATTAATTTTTTAAAAAATATGCACTCTATAGTACTACTGAATAGAATGCATTGCCCCGATAGGTGTTAGAAATTTCCTTGGGTACTCTGTCAATGTAGGCAAATGACAAGTGGTTCTAGTCTTAATGTCAGCTTGCTAATCACCGCAGCTAATCAGTCCTGGCATTCTCATGGTTCAATGGCCAGCAATGGAGTAAATGGCCAGTCTTTGGCATTAAGGAGTTAAATACTCCTTAGTCCACACTGAAAAAGTTTTGCACCATACCCTTTTAGACAATGACTAGCTGTTAAGCTCAAAACTAATTAACATTTCAAAAACTAGTTTTAATCAGTATTAGGAAAACTCTAGGGAAACACTTCCCTGCAGAGACCCTTTTCTTCCTTTGCTTTAAAGCAATAACTTCTAAATTATTACTTTAATTTTAAGTTGTGTTTGGCATATAGTAAACAAACCCGAAAATCAGTAAGCTAAAAGAAATGGAATCCAACATGATTCCTTTTTCTTACTCTTCCTAATACAGGCAAGCTCTATTTGCCTGATTTGACTTGCTTATGGAAACCATTTCTAATGTGTGCAATAATCTTGCATTTTCGTATGGATCCATAAACTCATATCCATAGAACGTATGAGTGGGTATGACTTTATTTCTTACAATGTTACTCTATTATTGCTGCTATCTGCAGATTTAGGAATAGTCAAGTTCTATGAGATTAAAGTAATTTGATTTAAAGTGTTATATTTAGGCTTGGGAAGGAATTTTGTAAACAAAATTTCTGCCTATTGCCTCATTTTATACATGCAGTTCCTATGACCTCCCAAATCAGAGAAATAGCTATGGATGGCCTTGAATTTAGAATATTCACTCAGTACTCTCTTCATTGATGAGTATTTGATTAAAGGATAGTAAATGTTTGTCTAAAATTCCAGTTTCATTTAGTTGGGACATGTAAATAGCAATAAGCCACTTTTTTTTTTTTCAAGAATTTAGTGTGAGATACTTTTAAAGATATATTTTTCCATAGACACAGTTGGAAGGTAATGAGCATCCTTATTAGAAGCAAATATGTACAGTATTTTTTATAGGTTATTAGTGGCATCTTGGATTGCATATAGACTCTGGACTCCTTGGGCTCATGTCCTTGTTCCTCTGCTTGGTAACTGTGCGTTTTTGTAGCTAGGTCTTCCTACTAAGTTTTTGTGTTCTCATCTCCAAAAGGAAGATAATAATGGTACCTAGATCATGCTCACTGTGTACCTGAAAGAAGATAGTGTACATACTCTTCCCTGGCACAAAGTAAGAGTTTAATAAAGCACTAAAATAGATAAAGGGCTATTTAGATGACTAAATGAGGACCAAGTGGAAAAATCAGCTCATATAAAACATTGAAGTACTACAAGATACCTCTGAAACACTGGATACATTTGTGGGGGTACTTTTTCCTTTTGTGGTAGTTTTATAAAAGAAGCTGCATGTGACAATATAGATATGAAGTGATGTGTTCTTTGCCTTTAAAAAATGAAATAAGTGGTTCCAGAGAGTTCATGGCAAAAAAAATAATCTGAGAAAGGACCTCATACCTGTGAAGATTTCAAATAGTCACAGTGAGAGCAATGGAAGTTATCATTGACACTTTTTTTTTTTAACCTTACAGGCTGCATCTCACAAGCTGTGTAACAAATATAATCTCGAGGCCTATAATGGTTTGAGGAGGCGAGGAAAGCGATACTGAAGACTTTTGCTTTGGTCGGCACAATGCACTCATCTTGAAGCCCTCTGTGAATCGTCTCTCTTCCTGGCAGCCCAAGGCTCTGCCCTGCATGAATGTAACCTTGGGAGCTTTGCAATAGATTTTTACACTTAATGACATCCAGTCCAACCAGCTTCCGAAAACACTTGGTTTGACCACCCTGGCTGAAACACTCTTTTCCCTAAATCGAACTTATTACTACAGAGAAAGGGCTCTTTGGATTTCAGCATAGCTAAGGAACACTCAGAATTTCTTAAATTATATCTCAGATATATTTTTCCAGTAGTTTTACACCCAGTCCTGAAAAAAAAAAAAAAAGGTGAATGAGAGAAAGAGACAGAGAGAAAAAGTGATGATACCACTTTTCATGCCTTCTTTTCTTAATTCTAGTAATTAGAAAAACAATTTGCAAGATCATGCTCCTTTCTGTTTTCATATTGAGTTCATTGAGACCTGAAACCTCACTGGCCTCACCTGCCATTGAGTCTCCAGGGCCCAGTGTGCTGAGAGTGAACGCACACAGCAAGAACTCTGTAAATAGTTACAAATTCTGCTTACTTTCTTCATTCAGGCTATTTGAGAATTTAAAACATAGATCTTCATCCCATGTGTGTAATGAATGGAAGGCCAGGAAAGACTTAGAACACAGGAGGGAGCTACTTAATTCCAAAATATAGTTGATGTTGGCTAAACATGTATCATAATGCTCAGGTCATAGACAGAAGCTGTCTGAGCACTACTTTGGAGGAAGAAAGGGCTGTATGGAAATTCTAAGACTATAAGAATTAAGGTACAGAAACTATTGGAAAAAAAGGATAATCTGGTGGTGCACAATTCTGTCCACATTTTAAAAAGGCATCAAGTTTAATAAAATTTATTCTTTTTTTTTGCTGTACTGGAGATTGAACCCAGGGGCATTCTATCTCCGAGCTATACCCCCAGCCATATTTTTTATTCTTTATTTTGAACCAGTATCTCACGAAGTTGCAGAGGGCCTCACCAGGTAACTGAGGCTGGCCATAAACCCAGATCCTCCAGTCTCAGCCTCCCAAATGCTGGAATTACAAGCGTGTGCCACCATGCCTGGTTATAAAATTTATTCTTAAACATAAAATGTTTGTATGTCGAGTACATCCTTTGGAATAAAATAAATTACAGGCATATCTTTTTTAAATTTATTTACAATGTGATCAAAGGTATTAAAGGCATATTTTCATATTATAGTAAAATAATGCATGTCCCAAATACTTGAGAATATTTATCTCATTGGGAAGAGATGAAGTTAAGGGAAGAAAGTTTTTTTCTTTCTTTCTATATAATATATAATACATACCTGTAATGTTTGAAATATAGCAGCAGTCAGGTGTCATGATACATACCTGTCATCCTCCTGCTGAGACAGGAGGATCATGATCATAGGTTCGAGGCCAGTGAGACCCTGTTTCAAATAAAAGAAAATAAATAATAAATAAAATAAGGCTAGGGATGTATTTCAGAGGTAAAAACCTCAGAGTTCAATTCCTAGTAACACACACACACACACACACACACACACACACACACACACACAAAATTAACAGCAAGCAATTGTGATTTACTCTTCCAGTAAGATAGTGGCTGGACAAGATGGTGCATGTCTGTAATACCAGTACTTGGGAGGCTGAGAAGGAATTATTGCAGTTTCAAGGCCAGCCTCAGAAACTTAGCAGGACACTCAGAAACTTAGGAGGCAGTATTTAAAAAGAAAAACAAAGGCTGGGGGTATCACCTGGAGATAGAATGCCCTTGGGTTCATTTCCCAATACCCCCGCCCCCAAATGTATACTAATAAAGGGTACAAACTCTGTAACTCTATATTCAGACTTTTGGGGTATAAATCATTATTTCTTCAGAATATTAGGTAGTATTTAGTATCTGTACACTTCTGTCTGCTCATCTGAAAAATTATGATAATTCTAACTTTATAGCATTTGGAAGATTATATGGGATAAAATGATATAAAATTCATCCAATGATTACTGACACATAGTAGCCATCAATAGATACTAGTTATTAGGAGTAGAATCATTGTGTTTTCATATTTGGAAAGAGCAATGAACACTTTAAAGGCCAAAACCAAAATGGAAAGGAATCTGAATGAAAGCATCATTTTAACAGTTACTTTGACTTTGTGTACCATCTGTTGGCTCTAGATACCGTGACCGCTCCCTAGGGAGAACTTCCCTGACTATTTCCTCTAAGCAGGTTCCCTGTTTATCACTGTCCCATCACCAGACTTATTTTCTTTTTTAAATGTCTTGTGTTATCATTCACGATGTATTATTTATTAATTTGTTCATATTCTACCTCCTCTGAGAGAGTATTACCTTCTTGAGGGCAGAGATGACATGTCACAGTCTCAGAGCACCATCCAAACAGTGTCCATTCATAGCACATAGACAGTGTTTGGGTCAATCTTATTTTACTTCACATAATATGAACCCAGCCCAAATTCTCATAAAAGAAGGATCTATTGGCTTGAGCAAGGAACTCTGGAGAAATGTAGGTATAGTAAGCTTCACTGTGACCCAGATACAGGGATTTCTCAGTTTTCATACACTGTCCCTCTTTCTTTTTACATATTTTTGCCTTTGTAAGACTCGTGTTGCAGGACCCATGACTTCTAACAACTCTGAGACTACATTTCTGTGGCTTGTCATCTAAAGAGAAATAAAGAGCTTGTTTTTGGCCAGCCCTGGGTCATATACATAGCCCTTGGTGGCAGTGAATATGTGCAGATTGGTATCCCATGAACCCAAGAAAGCCAGTGCCATTTCTAAATGGGAAAAGAAATGCTGTAGAAAACAGAAAAAGTTATCCTTTCAATAAAGATAACATAGTGTTGATTCTATAGTTGCTTTCAGATATTTAAGCTATTGATATTTTCAAACTTTATTAAGGAATACAATTTCAATAATAAATCTCAGGTCACCTTTACATAGTAAGATTTGGTTGCTGATGTATGATATATTTTAATATAGTCATTTATTTGGACAATGGAGATAAATATAAGCCATTGATATTACCAGTCTATACTTCCATTGTGATAGGAATTTAATTGATGAATAGAAAAATATAGAAGTAATTTTGGGGGCAAAGTTGGTAGGAAATGGGGCAGCTGGAAATTCTTCCAATAACATGCTGGCAACAGTCTATAATTCTGTCCTTGAAGTCTATGCCATGGGAGCAAAAAAGAAAGCATTGAAAATATTAAAATTGGTTCTTCTATAGTAATTTATTAAAGAAAAGTGGCATTAAAAATCTATATGACAGCTGGTCAGGGTGTCACATGCCTGTAATCCCAGTATTTGGGAAGCTGAAATAGGAGGATTGCAAGTTTGAAGCCAGCCTAAACAATTTAGTGAGATCTTCTTTCAAAATAAAAAGTAAAAAACCAAACAAACAAAAAACCCAAAGGCTGGGGTATAGCTAAGAGGTAGAATGCATACTAGTACCCTTCCAAAAGAAAGAAAAACTAAAAATCATACATTACATCAAAAATCCAATAACAGAGAATTTGATATTTATATTCAATTCCATTATAAACTTATTATTTAAAGAAACAGCTTAGGATGTTTTCTCTAAATAAAATAATTGAATTATATTTAAAGAAATTATGTTTAAAAGGTGAAGTCCATCTTTCTTTTCATTCTTTTTCTTGTTTTTCTTGCTTTGTCAGTTTTCTGCTTACCTTCTGTAGACATGAAATTAATGAGTCTGGATGACTGAATTGAGAAAATAGCGATATTGAGCTTCTGACAATTTCTTTTAAAAAGTTCTTTTTTAAATGTTAAGATTTAAATGATGATTATCTTTGAAAGTCTAATGTTTATATTGAAATCATTTTGGCCTTGGCTCTTACAATATTATATAAAATTTTGTGTGCCTTTTGTACTTGATAACATACATATTATTGCCCCTAAAGTTATAAAAGGTAAATGTGGTGTTTTTCATTGACCCACGAATGAACACGCAAGGGATCCTTAACTGATGGAGGAGGTTTGCCAAGGGAACTGCTTTGATAAATGCAGATGATGATTAAGTATGTGACATTGTTCCCAGTTATTCAGTGCTGAATCAATCAGTGCCCAAGTCAGCCTGATGCAATGGGCTACTCTCGATGTGGTCCTCTGAATAAGACAGAGTGCTTAAATGAGGTCATGACCACTTTTCATGGTATTTTTTTGCTTGGCTACATTCCAGCTTCTCTAATTAAAGTCTGTATTTCTAAGACCCCTTTACAATTTTAATTGGGTGTGTTATTTCTTGTGAATTGTATGGAATTGTTATTCACTGTCATAAGCAGTAGCTGTATTTCACCATAGAGGTGGTTGCATTTCATCACAGGGATCAAAGGACAGAAAACATGAATATAACTTTTTTAAAGAGCATTGCGCATGCTTTGCGCTCTTTGGAAGAAAATAATAGTGTTTTTAAAATGTAAAATATTGCTATTATCATTTTTCAAAGAAAAGCTGGAAACTGAGTGTGTTTTCTGGAGTAGTGCAGAAAAAATTACTACTTCAGTAAAAGGATATAAATATAATTATTATTCGCAGATTCGATGAAACAAACTTGTTGTTGTCCCTGAGAAGTTTCTCTGTTATCTATATTTAGGGAAAATTGTTAGAACTTCTAAGTCTTTCAGAGAAGACATTTGCAGAATATACTGGTTTCTTGGTGCTGAGAAGACTACTACAATGGCTCCCCAGTTTATATACTACCAAAGATTTTATTTACAGTTAATTTTCTCTTCCTTCCATAAAGATTGACAGTCTATATTGAGTAAAATACTCCTAGACAAATGATAAATTTTCACATCACACTAAGCTGAGCCTTTGTTTAGCCTATTTTCAGTTAGCTTAATTGATTGGTTGAGTCACACCTCTTGGGGGGGTACACCCACTCACATCCTCATGAATACACACAAAATAAGTCTTATTAGCACACCAGCTGAATGGAGAGAAGGCAAACTGACTTGCTACTACAGACATAATAACTGATAAAGTTATTGGTTATTTCACAGGTACTTATACTTTTAGGATAAAAAGGGTTTATTTAATAATACAACAAAATAGAATACATTAAAAGTAGTGCAAAGAAAGGAAGAGAAATACAATGGATATATGAGATGTAAATCTAATTTCTATAAAATAATTCAATAATACATATTTATTACAATTATATCTTCAACTTATCACTGTGTATTTTACAATTAACACAGATGAAAACTTAGTTGCATAGTTTACCATATCTATGAGATAAAATGCAAATTCCTCTGGAATATCAAACTATTTCTGTTCCTGGAATTTTTTTCCTCCTTAGGAGTCTCATAAAGAAAACATCATGAAATTTAATAATAACCTAAGAAAAACACAGATATTGAAGGCATTATGATTTCCCCAGTTTTTTTTTTCTGAAATTTCAGACACCTTAAAAATAAATACACATTGTTGCATAAAAACACAATCCAATAGAAGCCTTTTATTCGTGGCTACTCAGCTAACATACTAAACCTCACCTTTGTTCCTCACTTGTCTATTGCTAAGTTCATAATTTCCATTTCATATGCTGCACTGTTAGATATGGCAGCATGGAAATCAGCATAATGCTGGATATTCAGTAACATGGGAATGGGGACATATGACAGAGCTGTCTCGCTATGAAAGTTGCATGTGTTTTTATATACAAGACTTCACTTGTATATAAATACCCAGTATAAAAGAATATAAGTTTCTATCTATGTATTCCATCTTATTTTTTCTTTGTTACACTTATCACTTTCAATTCCCTGAAAAAAATACGTGTATGTGTACACCCATCACATATCTGTATACATCTCAGCAGCACAAAATAGGATTGATCATAATCCTTGGTTTTTAACACATTACTTTCTTTGGTCCTCATATGGTACTGATATTCATTCATTCATTCATTCATTTACTCATTCATTTAAGATCTTGATCATCCTCATCCCAATAACAAATCTCTATATACTTGTATAAGTAAATCACACAGTAATTCCTAAAAATAAATAAATGTTTATGATGAAAGTAATAACACTCCATAATCTACTTTTTCATTCATCTTTCCCACTGACATACATACGTGTATGCATTGAATAAGATTTCTAGCTTTCTTACTAGATCTTGTTTTGCACTGTCCTGAGCAGAAAAACAATGAGATCATTTGAATTAAAAACACTGAGTTACAGGGCTAAGACTGAAGAAGAATTTTTTTCACTAAAAGAGCCTCAAAGGCTCAAAGGTTATCTCCAACACACACACACACACACACAAACACACACACACACACACACACACACACACACACACACTCCTCAATAAAGGTAATAAAAGCAATAGAGTTCATGGCTGGTTTTCCAAAGACCTAGGATAGCTGCCTCTCCTTAACAGGAACTATTTTAATATCTGCTTACATAATCATTTAAAGACATCTCAGAGTTTTACAGTACTCATTCATCATTGTAGCCAAAAGTTTATATTGAAAACAGTTAATTATTTATGAGAACCCTTATAAAATAATATTTCAGTTTCTGGTCTATAAGTTTTGATTCAGTTAATATGGAATTGAATGTGGCTGAGTGAATTTTAATGAGATTTGAGTATAGATTTTATAAGGCAGCAGTTCTCCAAGTGTGCTTTGAGGAACTGGAGGTTCTGCCAGATGCTTTTTGGGGATTCACAAGGTCCTTCCTCTTTCAACTATATATTTATATGAAGCCATGCTGTTTTATCTGCAGCAACTTATTTCAAAAGATTTAATGCTGAGGCAGATAGGAGAATTTCATTGTACAATTTTATTGTACATTGTTCTGTAAACAAGATATAAAAAGATTTGAGAAAAAAGTGATGCCTCTCATTCTATTATATATATATATATATATATATATATATATTTTGCTTTTGAGAATATACTTATTATTACAAAAATACATTTTGCTAATTTTTTTTTTTTTTGCGGTACTAGAGATTGAACTCAGGGGCATTCTACTTCTGAGCTATACCCCCAGCCCTATTTTTAATTCTTTATTTTGAAACAGGGTCTCACTAAGTTGTGGAGGGCCTCACTAGGTAGCTGAGGCTGGCCTTGAACCCGGATCCTTCAGTCTCAGCCTCCCAAATGCTGGGATTACAAGCGTGAACTACCACACCCGGTTCTTTTGCTAACTTTTAGTGGATTTATAATTGTTATTTTTAAAAAATATTTTAAAAACCTCTTACTTTTAACTTCTAATATGGTAACCACTGATAGATATAACCCACCTAAATAAAATCTCTTTGCAAGTTTCAGTAATTTTGAGGAACATAGAGAAGTCCTAATACCTAAGTGTTTGTGAACTGCTGCTCTTTGGGAACACATAATTTTAATACAAAATTATAGACAAAGGAGGTATATAAGATATCACAAAAATTGAGATGGACAATTTTGTTTATTCTTAACAAAAAAGTCACCGACTTATTCATGTCTTTATTAAAAAATTCCACTATGTGTCAGGCACAGTAGCATGCTCAATTGGTTGTTATACAATGATGAAAATTGCATATATAATCTTATTCCTTATAGACTACAATTGGCCTAAGACCTAAGCAAGGAATTACAAGGCACTACAACAATTGTGTTTTTAAAAACATTGAAAAAATTTCAATTTGTCAATATTGTAATTAAAATTGGAATATCTGGTATTATGAAAAATCATAGTTAGATGGATAGGCATCTGTTGTAAAGAACACATGTACATGTTCCACTCTTTATATTATCAGGCAATTTTTAACATACTTTTATTAGTGCATTGTTGTCTCACTATCCCTCCCTTTCCCCATACATGATATTGAGATTGGCATTGGCATTCTCACATATGTACACAAGATTTTAAAAATCAGAGACCTTAATTTTAAAGGCAATTCTTAAATGCAATGCATTAATAGAAATAAGAGCCACACAATTATTTTAAACAGAAAAATTCAGAAAAACGCATGTTAGCTGATAATATGCAAAAATACCTACTATGATTAAAAGTTCAATACATACATCTCCCTAGTTGGGTACACTTTCTTCTCATTGTTCATTTTTTTTTTTATCAATAACAGCTTAGTTCTTAAACATAGAAACATAGAATATTTATAAATACAAATGCGATGACATGCAATCCTAGTTTCCCCATCAACTTGTAAATAACTTAAAATAGACATTTTTGGTGAAAATCTGACAGTAAGCACATGATTAGAATATTTCTAAGCTATTCCTGAAACTAGAAAATAAAGTATTAAATCAGAAAATAAGCATATAGTGAAAACAAATGTCTCAACTGGAAAAATTCACTTATTTACATTCTTTGATTGTTAATTATAATCTACATAGTAAGTTTCATTTGCCTGGGAACAAGATTTACATCTGATTCTCTCACCATACCTTTGCGTTGCTGTGGATTTCTAAGGACACAATCTACAGGGAAGTGTGTGTTTGCTATAAATTCATGGGTTTTAGAATCCTGAGGTGAAACCAGAGGAGGCTGCAATACTCACTTCATTACCCTGTTGCCATCTTGGATTTTACATGCTGTTTTATATATTGATTTGGTACATTTTTACCCCATTGATATAGGCTCTTAAACCAAATGCTTCTCCTCATTCTGCTTAGCTATTCTCTTAGGTATTTTTAACTAGATGTAAAGGTAGGTCTTTGCAATCCATTGTCTGGTTATGATTATAATTTCTTTTATGACTGACATCCTTCACTCAGTAAGAGAGTGAAACCACAGGCCCACCATTAATGCCTCTTAAATCATCTCTACACCAAAGAGGAAAAACCTGTACTCAGCACTATGTTTGGAACAGAAAAGTGTGGTTTTGTGCATTTGAAACCATATTGGCAGGTTCATGCTATTTTATTATACACTTGGCTGTCTATCTTCTTCTTGCTCACTGTGGTGGTGGCTTGTTCCACGGTGCCCACCCCCCTTCTGTCTGGCCCAATATCTCAGCCAAGTACCATGGGCACCCATGGGGTGAACTTGGCAGCTGTGAGACCCAGATGCTGAGCTCTAGTATGTAATTTTCCAGCAACAGCATCTGGGTGTTTGGTTGGCCTTTTATCTGGCTTATGTTGTCTGTCATGGTGACTGTAGAAAGTCTGTGAACCTGGCACAGGATTCATCTGTTCGCCTGTGTGCCTATCTTGTTCGAAAAAAAAAAAAAAAAAAAAAAAAAAAAAAGAAAGAAAAAAAATTCACTTCCTATTTATCCTCATTTCCTCGTTTGATGTTGTACATTTATGCTCTGTTGCTCTGTAGCACATCTGGATAAGAAAACTTAATGAAATTCCCTGAAGTTACCTTATATGTTTAACCTTTCACATATCCCCCTTCTAACTCTCCTGCCCAATCAAGTGCTATGCATTTCCTACTTGTATTCTGTGGTCATGTGTTCACTCATGTTCCTATTTCCGCTGTGAATCAGAAAGTGTAATAAAATGATTCAATGGTTGGCACATGTGTGCAGGAGCCATTTCCCTGTGATTGGACCCTTAGGGCTCTAAGGCTTCTTTCCATTTCAGGTTCTAATATTAGACCCGGACTATTAAGATACAATTCATATCTCATATGCCATATTCATTGTTTGAATCAAAGAACAAGATTGTTAAAGTTAAAAAAGGGTTGGTCTTTTTCAATCAGCACGTAAACACAACATAGATATTTGTCTTTATTATATTACATTCAACAAATACAGAATACCTTTCCATTTTATGTCTCTTCAAAACACAACTACATGTTTGCAAAAGACTGTATGATTTATTTTCCCATTTTTTCCTTATTTGGAAATCAGAGAGTTAAAAAATTCTTTCCCTTTTGCTACGGACTTATAAGATTATAGTTCATTGAGAACCCAATTTCTTTCCACATCTAAAACCCACATAGCTTCCTTTGTGTTTTTTTAACCAATAAAATGAATGATGAGCTCAAAATACTAATTACCAAGAAAATATGGTAAATTTATTAAAGATGAACTCTATAAAAACCGTTATTGAACCACAAAACTAGATTTGATTTATTTTCTCTATACTCTAATTCAAGAAAGTACAAAAAATAATGTAGGCGCATAGTTGTCCTTGGTGTGAAAACATTAACTCCCTATAAAGTAAGCTGTGTGACATCTTTCCTACTGACAAGTGCTTATAGTCCTGTTCATCTGTTCATTAATTTTATCACTAACATAAACTTTTAATATGCATATGATCAGAATATAGGACTTCCAGGGCAGCTTAAAATGACTGTAACCTGTAATTACTGTTCCTGTACTTGATTATAATAATCTGATTGCAATTATTCAGTGATTTTTAATACAAGCCTCAAGCTACATAACAATAATTCAAGCGCAGTGATTGGGAACATGTTTCTGTTTGGCTGTGAAATGATGTTTTAATCCAAAGTGATTCAAAGATCTCACTTTAGTTGTGTTCAGGTAATTAAAACATAAAACACATTTTTATTATCAGGTAAAATATCCTTATTTTGAAATAAATTAATTTAAAAACTCCACAGAAGTCAAAATATATTGTTTTCATGCATTGTTAAGGAAAATTAATCAGGCAGAAATTCTTATGGTTGGGAAAATTAACCTCTATGGCCATCAATGGAAAAATTGCAAATGGAGGTGAAGGAGGAGAAGAGGTGGAGCCAGAAAGGGTATATTCCTTATAACATGTTAACATGACTCTAAATATTTCTACTGTATTATAGAACTTAAAAACCTTAAAGGCCAAATGGATAATGTACCATTTATCCTGCAGAAAAGTTTCTAGAACCAAAACTCAAGAGAAATATTTGGTGAGGATAATTTCAAAAATTTTAAGGGAGAATTTTATTCAGAAAAGAATATAGATATTCACAAACATAAATTCATCTGGACATACATACAATTTTGCCCAGTATTTTTACCCAATAGACTTCCTTGAAATATGGATACCTAAGGCTCTTCAACTCAATCTAACAAGTGACCTAAAAACTACTACACAAAAATATTTGTAAAATTTTAGTATTCTAGAAGTTCTATTTAGCTCTCAGCAACATATTTCTGTAATTCAGAAATTTCCATTTGGAGCTCTTTGTTCACATGACTTAAATTAATTAAGTAAGCTTAATTTTATTAAAACTGAATGGTAGCCCATTTGTATAAACCTTGAAATCAGAGCATGTTTTCTGGAATCCTGTCTCAACTTCTGTATTTGAGGAATGTAGTTCAATTTGTAACTTTTACCTGGAAACCACTTCCATCAGAAGAATGTAAAGCAATATTTCTTTTTCAGATAAGTTTCACAAAGATAGAATTTTGCTCGAAATGACACATTAAGTCATTTGTAACCATTTTGTAAGTCTTTTTATGATATATAATGAATTTTAACCTCAACTAAAAAGGTCAAGATTTTCTATCCCTTAGTCTGTAGGAAGTTGAAGCAAGATTTTTTTTCCCCCAAGATTGCATGAGCAAGTTAATTTCTTTCTACTTCTAAAAATAAATAAATGAATAAATAAATAAGGTAAATAAACTCCAGCAAACTAAAGCGGCACAGCTAAGACACCACATGTCTGCATCTCTGTGTAATGCAAGAGACAATACTGACTTGTGCTTCCAATGCATCAAGCTAAGCACTGAGTTTTCTACATTTCAAGCCATGAGAGCATTTCTAGCTTGCAGTGTTACTTACTTACTCCAACCAAGACCGGCTCCATTTTTTTTTTTTTTTTTAACCATTCAGCACAAAGAAATTTCTGGCAAATTACATTGTGTCTTTCCAACTTTTACCACCTGAGATGCTCATCTCAGAAGAGATCTCAGGTTAAGTACACTTCCATGGAGATACCACCTATAATCACTTCTTTGTATTTCTTGGCAGGTCTTCATTAATCACTTCAAGAGTCCTCAACAGAGAGAGTTTATTTTCTGATGTTGTGCTTTTCCTGCACTTTATATAGAAAGGTTCTTTAGTCTCTTTATATTCCCATGCATAATACGTATAAATACAGTTTTAACAGTATCTGTTATATATAAACCTTCATCAGCTTCTATAGAACTCAAATATCTTAATTTCTTCTCAAACTTATCTATTAGGTCTCACCTGTTTCTTCGATATTCTTTTATTTTTTCTGATGCAGAAGGAAATATACTGGGTGATGTGTGCATGTGTATTACTTAGAACCTCACTGAGATATAATTACAATGCACCAATAATAGTATAAAAATATAATTTCAAGTTTTACAAGGAAAACTTAAGTAGCACTAACAGAAACAGACCTTTGCAAAGTATTTTCAAGAAAATTTCTCTAGAAAAGAGCAAGTCTTTGAAGAGAAAAAAATACATTGCCCATGAAATCTGTGCCATTATTCTCAATTTCATTTTTGTGTTAATTTCATTTTCTTTTCTTTTTGAAATTAAAATTAAGAAGCAGTAATTCTTTACTCCAAAGCAGAATATATAGAACACTAAATAATGCTCTCAGATACTTAATTTAATGGTAAAGAAGTAGTTCAAAATGAGAAATATACAGTGCAATAAGAAAGAAAGAATGGTTTTAAGATACTGTCTTAAACCAGAATGTCAGAATTACCAGACTGCCTAAAGGAGTAGAAGAGGCAGACCCAATAGACTTCCTTGAAAAATGGATCCCTAAGGCTCTTCAACACAATCTAACGAGCGACCCAATTTTCTTCTAGAGGTGTTTTAAGAATTCCAGGAAACAAAGGAGCAAGGCTACAAAACGTAATCTTGATTTTTAGTCTCCAATTGGAGACATAATGAATGAATTATCATCTCTCCCTGTGACAGATGAGGTGTATGTACATCATAACAAAACATGAAGTACTTTTTCTTTCTGATACTACATCCACAGTCAAGTGAAGGGCCAGAAAAATGCCCTTCATTCTGGCTAGCAAAAAACTGTGTTATAACCAGGTAAAAGAGGGTAAAATGTACTTCTTTAGATTAAATGTAACATGAAAAGTTACATCTAATCTAAAGATCAGGTCAGTAGAACCAGTAATCTGTTCAAGAGTTAGTTTCCAAGAACTCAAGAATTAAGGGAACATTTCTAAACAACTGACCACAATCAATTGCAAGTGATTTTCACAGTATTGGAGGAATTTGGCATATGATTACCAGATGCAGTTGGCACTGTTTTTGAACCACATTCCCAAGTATATTTACTTCCTTTCGCATTGCAGTATTTCTTTGAAGAATATGCTTCGCCAGCTTTTTAGTTTTGGTCTCAGTGTCAACTCATCTCTATGTTTTGCTAAAACGACTAGAGATTTACAGCATGGGTTTTTACCAATCAATTCTTCTTAGGGTTGTATATCTAGCCTCGTTTTGAACAAAAGAGGGATTCAGACAAAACATAAGTTTCATTTTGTAAGCTATTGTTTCTAACTACAACCTAAATAAAAAGAAACAATACACAGTTTACAAGATTGTTACATACATGCAAAAAGCACTCTTAGGTTTGAAAAATGTGGAAAAAAATATAATGATTACATAGGCATGATGTTAAATAGAAATCTCTTTAACCATGTTGATTCTTTAAAAAAATCTGATTTCAAAGAACTACGTCACTGCAGAATTGGAAGACCCTCGAGGAACACATTCTTGATCTAATAAGTTTTCCCAAAGATGAAGTTTCAAACCTGCTGCTCATTGCATGAGGATCCTATTCATGTGCCCTATATACTCACCCCAAAATGCAGTCATTTCTTCAATCTGTGCCTTCCCTTTTCATTTTGAACTATGACTTAGGGCTATTTTCTACTAACCTATTCCATAACTGATCATAAAATTATGATAATTTTATATTTATAAATTAAAATAGTCTAATTATAGGATTTGCTGGAATGTTGATCCTGAATTCTATTAAGTGTGGATGTCCACAACACAATATGCTATGAATATGCATCCCCAGATAGCTGTGGGATTCTTGTAATTTTCTGGAAAGATGCTTTGTTATCATCCATTTATCCTCAATATTTTCAAGTTAGACATGAATTGTACTCCATAGTTTTCTTTCTTTTTAACAATATAACATTTTTTAATTTGCTGCATCATTTTCATTTAATTTACAGTTATTTGGTTCACTCAGAAGTTCGTAGTGACTTATATATTGCCTGCATTTTTAATTTTTCACTTAGAATATCCTAAAAATGTATTTTCAGATTAAAGATATGTGATACAAATAAATACCTCTCATTTTTTTCTTATTACGTATTCCATCTATTTTATTCATGAGATCTTGATGGTTAAATCATTAGTTTAAAATATTCATTTCTTTATTTTCTAATTCCACTGTATATACTGTAAACTATTTTCCTAAAGACTATGTCCTAAAACCATGCCTTGGAAAATGATATTAAAAGAGGAATAAACATGTGCTAACATAGCTGATTATGTCTTTAGTAAATTTGTATAAAGATCTACTTTTCTGCAACTTGTAAAATAATTTAAAATTTAAAGTTTCCATAAAAATAAAGAAATCACATGATGTAAAACCTCAGTCACTTTCTTGTAAGACAAACACTGAAGTTTTTGCACATGTGAAAACATTTTGTGTCATTCAGTGTGTTTCTGAATGGAGCCAGTATCAGTTGATCCAACTGCGTCCCAATGCCAGACACAAGGGTAAAAAATTCCTAGGAAATAGCCTTGAAAGAAAGTCCTACAAAGAAGAATGCTCTACATGTTGCTGCAAATGATTGTGTTAGTCACACCTTGCTTTCAGTGATTGTAAAATTGAGAAATTCAAGGTGACATGAGGTGACATGGTGGCACTTGCCTGTATCCCTGTATTTGGGAGGCTGCAACAGGAGGATCACAGTTTCAAGACCAACCTCAGCAACTTAGAGAAGACTCTCAGCAACCTAGAAAGGCCATTTCAAAAACAAACAAACAAAAACTTAAAAAAAAAAAAAGTTTACTGGGATGTAGCACAGATGTAGCTCAGAGGTAGAATGCCCATGGGTTGAATCCCCAGTGCCACAAAGCAAACAAAACAAAGAAAAACAAACAAAAAACCCTGAGATTCGCAGAGGGGAACACAAAGTAGAATGGAGAAGGAATTTTTTAAAACTCTTCAGAGGAGTCAGAAAGATATGAGGTAGATAAAGTCATGAGCTCGAAAAGAAAGTATAGCCATGTGAGTGGGTATGAGAACAGGAGCCAGTCTATTAGAAAGGGCCTCTAAGAGGAGCTGACTAGCTAGTACATCTGCGTCACCTCTCAGTTGAGCTGCCAGGGTTTCCAAAAGTCTGACTAACAGACTTTTTTAGTGTTTCTTTTCTCTCTGTGATTCTTAGGATAAATTCTGACTACTTGCAGGAAAGTGAGAAAGGCAAGAGCCAACAGTGTACCGTCCTGGGAACAAGATAGAAAAGAGGGTGAGTGTGAGAAGCGGGGGTACCCTCTCCACCTTTCCTGTGACTGTGAGAAGAAGCAATTGCTAGTGTGCAGTTTTGAGACATAGGGATGCCCGATTCTCCAAGTTGTTTGCTGGAGGAGAACATCCTCTATACCTTCAAATCTTCAGTCAGAGTATGCCATTAGCCTGGAGCTCAGGATTACTGTGGGAACAGAAAGGCAGGCAAGAAGACTCATATCGGGTTAGTAAAACACATAGCAGAACAAGTCGCAAGAGCAGAAACCTGGAAGGGGAGCCATTTCTCCCCTAAACATATTATAGAGGATTCCAACATTTATATAATGAATGAATAAATGAACACATACCTACATCATACATATATACAAACATAAACAAATAAATAAATATATAAATAATAAAAAAGTATAAAATAATTTTTGTTTCTAGGTTTTAGTAGATGAAAGTAATGATATAGCTATATAATAGTTCCATAGTTGTGGTTCATGGTTGTTCATTATATAGTTGTGCTTCAAGAGCAACCTAAGAAAGGATAGAAAGGTCATCAATTTCTAAATATTGCACAGTAAATTTTAGAGTCATAGGGGTCAAGAAGTTAGTGCTGATAGTCTCCATTATCCTACAGCTTTATATATCTTTGGGATGTACCTACACATTAAAATATGTAACAGCATATAGGTCTTTCTGTAACATCAAGTCCACCTTCTAATTCTGCACAAAAAGTGCCAATTCATAATGTAAAATGAACTTGAGTGAGTTAATGGGAAAATTGTCATCCACTTTGGAAAGATAACTGTTTATTCATGATATTTACAATAGACCACTAGAACACCATTTAGAAAATGCTATGAATTTAATCTTATCTCATAATCTTAACTCACTTATAGAATCACATATCATATAATCAAATTATTTTCTTACAGAAGGAAATGGTAGGTAATAGCTAATAAAATACTTGCATTGAAAGTTGAGGTGAAGCCAGGCATGGTGGCCTACTCTTGTATCCCAGGACAGGAAGGTCATAGGTTTGCAGCCAGCTTCCAGCAACTTAGCAAGGCACTCTGCAACTTAGTAAAACCCCATTTTAAAATAAAAAAGTAAAATACAGCTGAAGGTGTGGAGGGTGTGGCTCAGAGGTGGAATGATCCAGGGTTCAATCCCCAGTACCAAAGGGAGAAAAACAAAAGTTGAGGTGATTTGGTTAAAATACTGAAGTGATTCTCTTAAGGTCATAGTTTGACTCAGTGGAAAAACTTAAGACACTCCAGGTTTTCTGATTTCTCATTTGAGATACTCTTCCTGCCTCTTGTTCCTTTACTCATATTTCATTTAGAATTATTATAATACTGTATATTACTTTTCATCCATAGCAAATAAAAGGCATAATAGGAACAAGTCAATCTAATGAAATTTTACTTAATTTGTATTTATTTAAATAATAATGTATGAAACAAGAATTTAAAATGTAAATATAACTTATTCTTCTGAGTTATTTATTATAATTTTCACTTCAATATGGAGAAAAACTTAGAAAAATTATAAAATTTTCTCTTATTTTTATTCTTCAATAATACTATCCAAATGCAGAAAATCCTCACTATTATAATGATTCTTAAAATGTTTCAGAATCAAAACATACTAATAAGAATATCTTGTCATATAATTTATTCTGTGACTATTTTCTTACAGTAGTCTATAAAGGGCAACATTTGTAAGCCTAAAAGTAAAATAAAGATGCTGAAAAGAATATACCACTGTTATATTTGAAACTACTGACCAGCTATGAATACTTTAAGTATTAATCTCATCCAAGCCTTTTTTTCCCCACTGTCACAATTTAATAGACTGGTTTTTATTTGTCTGAGGTGGTTTCAATTTCCAATAGTGCATCAAAGTCAATAATAGAAACGGATATACTGCACCCACTTTTGAATCTCCAGAGATATTTTTCCAAATCATTAACCAAGGTGGGCATCTTACCGCTACTTCCACAATTGCTTTTTGCCTAATGACATTTGGTTAATATCCAGCAAAAGGATGCTCCTAACATAACAAAAAACTATTGGTCCCAATTGTATATCATCGTGTAGAAAACCACATCTTCATTGACCACAGCCACCACATATACCGGTTTTGACTTCCTTTCTTCCTTTCTGCCGAGAGCAGCAATTTATAGTAGACTCATATTTCTTTACTCATTAATACATTTAGCACTGAATGTTCACATACCCTGCTCTATGTTAACCCAGCGTTTTAATAATTTTTAACCAATCTGGAATAGCCCTGTGGTTTTGTCTGTTTTAAGAAATCAAAATAATTTGTTTTGAGTGCCAGGACCATCTCATGTAAAACAGTCCTGGACTAAAAGAAGATCCAAACTATAGTCCCTTTCTTTGTCTATTTTTTGTTGCTATCACTGAATACTACAAACTAGGAAGTTTATAAAGAATAGATGTTTATTTAGCTCATGGTTCTGGAGGCTGGGAGTCCCGTGTCAAGGTGGAAGCAACTGGTGAGGCCCTTTTTGCAGCATCCTCCCATGACAGAAGGAATCACATGGCAAGATGGGCAAGCATGCTAGCTCAGCTCTCATTTACTAAAGCCACTAACACCATCATGCAGCCCCACCCTTGTGACCTCATCTGAACACAAGAGGAGAGCACCTCCACAGTTTAGATGAATGTGACCCTAGTTAGAAACATTACCTGGAATCTTAAAAGCAATTTTTTAAGCCTAGCCCCAAATCTATATAATCAGAAACTATGAGACTGGTGCTCATTCATCGCTTTTGCTAAGCACTCCAGCTCATTCTAATATATACTCACATTTGAGAAGACTAGTCTAGACAGGCATTTGCAAAGGGCCAGAAAGTAATGAGTCATCCTGGTCTCTGAAGCAAACATAGGCAATATGAAAAGGATTGGATATGGCCCTGTTACAATTAAACTTTATTTATAAAAATAGGTTGAAAGCTAAATTTGACCCTTAGGTCACAGTTTGTCAATTCATGAGTTTAGAGAAAACATTTTATATTTATGTGAATAAATCTCTCCCATCTGCTATTGAGCCCTTATTAGAATGTAAAAGCCCCTTACAAAGCCACACAAAATAAAATGAAGAAAGAAACATGAATCCTTGAAATACTTAGAGGACAGACCTGAGGAACAGACCATGTGAGGTCGGTATTTTGAGTTTTTAGGATGAGCAATAGCTGACTAAATAATGGTGGTTTTGCATAAGTCCAGCCCTGCATTGGTTTGAATAGTCATATACATGTGAGGATGAGAGGTATACAATTTTAGTCTCTGCTATCTAAATTATCCTAACTAGGGGAAAGAAAATCACAGTTTGTTGAGATGTAAGATGTGTTTTGCAGTTAGGGTAGAATTGTTATTGATGCTTCGCTATTTAGAGGTATTCATTAAATCATTGTTTAGATTTAACAACGATTATTGCTTTGGAATGAGCTTAAATAAACAATGTAGAGATCTTTTAACTTGGAATTACTTTAAGGTCATTTACACTCCCATTGCTTATCCAGTAAGATCTGATGGATCCCTACTTTTTCCCTCTGTATAAACAAAATAACCCAAACCCATTAATGTCACAGAGGCAAGTCATGGCAGAATGCAAAAAAGAACCAGTCTCCAGATTTCCTAATTCTTCTTAGTTCTATGCATTTTATAGTCACTTTTTTTTTCAGTACTAGGGATTGAACCCGGGGGTATTCTACCTTTGAGCTACAACCCCAGTCCCATTTTTTTTTCTTTATTTTGAAACAAGGTCTCACTAAGTTGCAGAGAGCCTCACTAAGTAGCTGAGGCTGGCTGTGAACCCAGGTCCTCTGGTCTCAGCCCCCCAAGTACTGGGATTACAAGTATGCACCACCACACCCAGCTATAGTCATATTTTGAAAGATGGTACCCATACTTTTTGAGATGAGCCTATTAACGTCTAGGAAATGGTCAAAGATAAAAAACTAATATAACGGAGATAGCTTTTTGCTGTTTTTGTTTTTTCCTTTGCTCTTTGGGGCTGGAGGGGGTGTGGGGGTAGAAGGTTTGAGCCAAGAATAGAGTAAAATCTCCACCTTTCTAAGTAAACTGTCAGTAACTCCCAAACTTGACACCAGAAGAACACAATTGGGCTTGAAAAAGTAGTCATAGTGCCAGCTTGTGTTTGTGGTGGCATAAATTTTGTGCATTAAAAAGAACTTTAATATATGTCACTTTATTCAAACACAAACATGTGTGTTATTATAGAACTTATAGTAAGGAATATGAAAAAGAAAAACTGTCTTGCATAATTTTCTTTAAATTCCTTAAGTAAGTTTACCTCTCCCATGAAGTAATTACATCATCATTAAAATTGTCTTGGAGATATTATTTAAATTTTCGTGATATGAGCAAAAATGACTTGATAATAGCTAGATACTCTGAAGTATAAACTAGATGAAATTATATAGTTAAAAACTACCTAGCAAATTAAAATCTATAAACACTTTTTTTTGTATTAACAAAACTAAATGACTGTTTACTCCATTGTCTTCTCAGGTTAATATACATTTTTTGAAAACTTTAAAATTCCTCAGATGCTAGTTTATCCCTTCCATTTGATGGAATATGCAACTTCGCATTCAGTTCTCTAACAGTGGACTTGGAAATGTTTATGCAGAAATTTTCAAGCCCTAATATAACTTATTTTCTGTGTAAAATAGGGCCCAACTCTATATGAACAATAACATGTACTTGGTTTACATTTACATAAATGTAACCCAATTTTCAATTATATCCTTAGATTGATAATCTGTAAGTAAAAAAATAGCCATTTCTATCATAAGGTAGAAATATTTTGACAAGTAACAAATAGCAAACTATTAATAACAATGCACATCTAGACGGAGAAGGAATCTTTAGTGAAGGGTAATTGATAGAAAGTGTTTAGAAAAGAAGTAAACTCTAACTTCTAAACTCAGAGCCTTACAGCTAAGAAGCAGAATGAATTGACTGTGGTAATTGTGCAATGCCTCTGGCCTTGTTTGACTAGCTATAGTATTGAGTCATGTTCTACCTTAAAGAACATGACAAGGTCACAAACAAAATTCTGGAGCTCATCCAAGCCTTGTGTTTCCAATTTCCAACAGATATTAATCCTCAGGCTTTAGGAACAAGAAATTGGAATTCTTGGGATTGCTGAGAGTAAGAGTTATTCTTTGGTTTTTGTATCACCTTGTATACATGTTTTAAGTATTAATGAATCAACTGAATAATGAACAGTGAAACATTTTTATATGTTATAGTTAGACTAGACATTTCAGAAGTTTTTAATATAAAAGAAAAAATGAACAATGAATGCACATGTTATTATTATACAATGTACTGTGACAAGATTAGAAATTTAAGTAATATGTTAAGATTATATCTATCTGCAATAGATATTTGATAATTGATAAAAATAAATAGGCTTCCTTACTAAGTATTAATGCATATTAATTATATTAATTATTAATAAAAACAATGTAAAAATCATTTAAACATTGAATGTAGTTCAAATATTTAGTGTTTTCAAGTTATAATTATTAAAACTATTTTAAAACACACAAAGCATTGATTTCCTCACCTAAGAATATATACAATTGCTTTTAAAGCAATTTATCAGATGTTGAAACTTTTATATTTTCTATTGACATTGGTCAAATTACTGCAAGTGCCTTTTCTCCTTGGGCATTGGGATACATATTGCTTCATTTAGGCTCCTTTCTTTTAAATGTTATAACCAATACATAAAAAGATAAAAAAAATTCTACATATTAGTGGAATACCAAGTAATGTTTTGAAACAGACATTGTAAACCGTTTAATACAGATTTAAAATATTTATCAACATAAACATTTGTATTGTTTTTATGGTAAAAACATTGACATTCTTTATTCCAGCTTTTGCAAATGTATAGCACATTATTGTTATCTCTATTTCCCCTACCATGCATAAATTTCTACTCCTATCTAACTGTAACTTAATACTCATTGATCAACCTTTCCAATCCCTCCTCTCTACTCTCCTTGCCCCATGGTAACCACCATTCTACTCTTAACTACTTCTTCCCCTCCTCTTTTTCTTCCTCCACTTTTTCTTCATCTTCGTAGTACTGGAGATTGAATTTAAGGATGTTCTACCTCTGAGCTATACCCTCAGCCCTATTTTTAAAAATTTGAAGTAGGTTCTCACTAAGTTACCATGTGAACAGGTACTAGGATTACAGGTATATGCCAACACACCCAGCCTAATTTTAACTTCTATAAGATGGATATTTTCAGATTCCACATATGAATAAGATCATGTGGTACTTATCTTTCTGTGCCTGGCTTATTTCACTTAACATTATGATCTCCAGTTCACTTGATGTTGTAAATGGTGGGATTTCATTCTTTTTCATGGCTAGATAGTGTTCCAATGTGTATATGTTCTATATTTTCTTTATCCATTCATCAGTTGATGGATACTTAAAGGGCTGTTACCATTTCTTGGATATTGTGAATAATAATTCAATGAACATGGTGTTAGAAACAACTTTTCATAGCATCAAGAAAAGGTACGTGTTTGAAAATTGCTTGGCAAGGCGATTTTACTTTTTTGCAAAAAAGGGTGCTCCCAAGTATGCAAGAGAGAGCACACCTGAGGAAGAACCCCATGGGTCTTATATCCCTAATGCAAAGTTCCTCCTGTGCTGAACTCCTGTTGGTGGGAGTTACAGCTTCACATTCTTCCTGGTCAGCTACAAGGGAAGTTGGGGGAGGGTCAACACCTAAAATCTCTTAAAAGATGCTAATTTTGTAAATCCCTACTGGATTACAAAATGGTGGATTACAAAATGGCAGTTTAAATCAAGCCACTTCTTTGACAGAAAAGATGTAATTATATTCTCACAATTGGAATGCAGATATCTCCTCAATATATTGGTTTCATTTCATAATATATATATATATATTAGTGACATTGCTAGATAATATGATAGTTCTATTTCTAATTTTTTGAGGAACCTCCATTCTGTTTTCCATAATGCCCATACTAACTTTCATTCTTAACAAAATAGTGCAGGGTTCTCTTTTCTCTACTTCCTCTCCAGCACTAATTAATTTTAATATTATTGTTAATAGCTATTCTTATTCTAGTGAGATGATGATATATCATTGCAGTTTGGTTTTGCATTTCCCTGATGATTAGTGATATTGAGTATGTTTTCAAATATTATTTAATCACTTGTAAGTCTTATTTGAGGCATGTCTGTTTAAATATATTGTCCATTTTTCATCAGGTATTTGTTTATTTGCTATTGAGTGTTTAAGAATCTTCTATTTTCTTGATATCAACCCTTTGTCAGATCTATAGTTCACAAATATTTTCTTGCATTGCATAGGTTCTCTCTGCATTCTGTTAATTATTCCTTTGCTGTGTAAAAACTTTTTAATTTGATATAATCCCATTTGTCTATTTTTCACTTTGTTTCCTGTGCTTTGGAGATTTTGTTCAAAATTTCTTGCCCATTCCACTATTCTAAAGCATTCACCATGTATTTCCTTCTAGTAGTTTCATAGCTTCAGGTTTTACATTGAAGTCTTTAATCCATTTTGGGTTAATCTTTTTAACTGGTAAGAGATAGGAGTCTAGCTTCATTCTTCTACATGCAGATATCTTAGTTACCAGCACCATGTATTAAAATATTGTCCTTTTTCAAATGTGTGTTCTTAGCACCTTTGTTTAAAATCAGTTGGCTGTAGCTGCAGATGTTTACTTCTAGGTACTCTATTCTGTTCCATTGACCTATGTGTCCGTTTTTATGCTAATACCATGCTGTTTGGATTACTAAAGTTTGGTAGTATATTTTGAAGTCAATTAGTGTAATGTCTGTTGCATAGTTCTTTTTGCTCATGTTGACTTTGGGTTGTCAGACTTTTTTTTGTAATGCCATATTAATTTTAGAATTATTGCTTTCTATTTTTTAAGAACATCATTAGTATTTTGATAGAGATTTCATTGAATCTGTAAATTAATATGAGTAGATGCAATTTTTTCTTTTAATAATGAAAAATTAATATTTTCTTGGCCTAAGTTTGGTTTTGATGTTGAAATAAACATTATTTTGCTATTTGAGAGTTTAGGTCTGTTTTGGATTTCACATTAGACATTCTATGGCATTCCTATCTTTTTCTCTTTGTATTTCTCCTACTAAAATATTCCAAAGAAACATAATTATTTGCAAATACCAAAACAATGGAAGTTACCAGTGTACATTATTGGTGGGCATTAAATATTTTGGGTATGTCCTGTCAAGGTTAACAGCAATGTTGATGTTGGTTGTATTTTAAAAACTTTTTAAAAGTGATTGTTTCTTAGAACAGAACTCATATTATTTATTTAAAGTGTACTTTGTCTATTAATTTACTAACTTACTAATATAAATTTTATTTTAAATAATGGCATATTGTGAGCAGACAACAGAGTCAAGAACAAACACTTTTGACACGGCAATAACCCCAAGTGAGAATGACTTACTAGATTTTGACCTGCTCTTGTCTATTTTATGTGCTATTGACGTGGTTCCAGGAAATGTCAACTTTAACCTTTGATTCTGATTGTCAGAATGCCTTACTTTTGACTTAACTCAATGTCAGTGGATTCCCTCGCACAAATAACATTTCTGTGCTGATTTTTATGCTTCAGTTCTCATAGAAGGATTATAATGCATTTTTCCTAATTTCTTCTTTGTTAATTCTCAGACTTCAAGATTTGGAAAAAATGTATAAATTTCCCAAGAAAGGCTGGGAAGCAGTCCCATATGGAGATAGTGTCACAATGAATAATCATTGTAGTTGCCGTTTCAGTATTTGCATGAAGAGTGCAAACTTTATGTTTCCAAACTTATGTCCCACAGAGCAAGGAAAAATGTCCCATTGAGTATTACTGCATTCTTAATACAAAATAAGGCACCAATCACCACCAATAAGATACCCCTAGATTAAACTAAAAAATAATAGGTATCCAATCACCTACTCTATGTCCAGTGGCATATTATTTGAGAATAGAGTAAATTGTTTATGAAAGGGTCAGCAATGAGATGAGGAGGTAAATTTATTAATGGCGACAGGATCTGTGAACAAAAGCTATATCCAGTAAGTGGGGAAGAGATTCTAATAGTTTTCAATAAGAAACATGTGATTTCTTTTATTTTCAACCTACATCACTTAACCAGAATGCCAATGTAATGATTTATGTGTCCAAAATACAACTTGCTTGGTGAATGGTAATGTTAGTGCCAAGAAGTACAATTCAACAGGAATGTAAACTCTGTTAAATTCCATGACCATCCCCTACAGGTGTGTGTGTGTATGTGTGTGTGTGTGTGTGTGTGTGTGTGTGTGTATCTGTTTATGTCATTGTCTCTGTATACATGCATGTATGTATGCATGTATTTAGAATTGGTAAGCTGGTAGATGCTTTCCTGACCTAGCTGATTATAAAATTTTATTAAAGTATTATATAATTTGCTTGGCTTTGCATTTGTTTAGAAAGAATATCATTAAATAATTTTCCCACTTATATCTAAACTTTTGCCTATAGTTAAATAAGTAATATTAAAATTGCTACTAAAGTGCAAAACACCAAGGAAACAAAGACCATTAAAAGTTGGATCATCAAAATGAGATAGATGAAAGCAAAATTCATGTCTTAGAAAATGATATAAAATTTATTCTTTGTTATCTTATATATGATAGTGAAAACACTGCATTCAAATTTTCTGTTTCTTTTAACATCAAAAACATTGACAGTACACAACTTTCTGCTGGAGAAAATGAAAGGCTAAGTTTAAATAAACATCTATGCACTGAACTCTTTGATCCATGTGACACTGCAGATTCCAGGAGTGATTCAAGGATTAATACTGTCATTTGACATATTTTTCTCAAAGAATTCAAGTTTTAGTGAGGGCAAACTTAGTTACCACATTTTTAACATATGTTCTTTTGAAGAGCAGCTGTTCTACAGCTTTGTGAAGCAAAAAACACAAGACTAATATGGGATCTAAAGCAAACACAGGGGTGGTCAAACAGTCGGTTACATGTCTGTTATAGCAGTGTGGGCAATCTTCCAGTTCATCAGCACTGCGGTGTCCATTTCCACAGCAAGCATTAGTGAGAATCATGCCTTACATGTCAGCTACAGGCTTTATCTTAAACTATGTGAATAGGAAGATTCCCAAACTCAAAGTTGAATTTTAAAAACAATTTGTATTTGAAAAATTAGGAGTTTTAGTATTTCCTGTATTTCCTAAAGATATCACCATAAGCGTAAAAGCTAGCATTATGAATAAACCAATCACTGAAAAATTTTCTGAAATTTAACAGAAAAATAAACTTTATTTCTTTTTTGGAATTAAAGAACTGGAAAATAACAACTTTTAATTTATGTAATTGAAATTCTTATTTTACTACTCCTTTATATTCAAGTATAAAGATGATTGCCAACTTTGCTGGCTACTACTGCACTGAGATGGTTAATGTGTTGCCTCATGGTGGCAAGTCATTAAAATGTTCTCTATTATAGGGTTAGGGATTCACAGATGAAGAAATTTCACAACATTTTGGGTCTAATAAAAAATTGACTCCAATTAACATTTCCTCCAAGGCAAGAGAGATAATTCCACTGAGACATGTACCTACTTTCACTCAAAGGTAATTATCAAGCTCCAGGAATGATTGGTTTAATAAAATTTCTAGTGATTATATATACAATATGTGTAATATAAATCAGAACACTGAACATTCCTTATAAATACTACCAATACTTAAATATTTGTCAAAATATACATATGTGTATGTGGATATATACATATATATCCATATTTACCTTCAGATTATCTACAACATATGTTTCAGTTAAAATTTTACAAATATCTTTCTATATATTTTTCTTTTAAAAATGCATTCTTTTTGAAAATAATATGTGTAAGCATAAACACAGATTCTTAATCAATATGATACATATTGCTGAAATGTAATAATTAGGCATTCTTTATATGTAAACATTTCTATTCAAATACACATACATTTCATATAACTTTCTGCATTGGGTTCTTCATTAATAAATTTGATTCTTGAAATTCTTTTCTATTTAGACTCACTGGAAAGAGCTTTTTGACCTACTGGGAGAGTTACTAAAATAGATTCATATAATGCGAAAAAAATAGAAGGGAATATTTTCTATTCATACTAATCCTGAAAATGTTCCAGGTCACTGACCCACACTGATAGGGTGTACATTAAACTCCACCTATCGTTTCATGATACATTTAATTTCTGGATACTAAATCTTAAAATGTTCCAGTTGTAACCTAATACATTGTGTTTTCATATTTCAAGGAGAAAGAAGATACCGTGCAGTTCAAGCTCTTTGAACACAAAAATGGAAATATCGAAAGATGTATATTGCTTAATATCTTTGGCAAACTTTAAGTGCCTATGTAAAATTAAGTATAATGGCAGATCTCTGCTGCTTACTTTTCCTTAAAAGTAAGACCAAATCATGCATTTTATTTTTATGGGGTTGGTAAATAACCAGAGAAAAATTTTAGATTACTGACAACACAAAGATTATTTCAACTTAATTTTAAACTGAATTCAATTTTAAAAGATCATTCTTTGTTCATTAATTTCTGTCCATGTGCACTCCCCAGGTATTATGTAGAAACATTTCAGCCCAATGTCTTTAATGAAGATTTGATTGGGAAGAATTATGCATTTTCATTTACTATCTTAGACAATATGATATGAAGAAATTAGTATGCTAAATCTTTTTAGGACTTTAATGAGCACATTTTAAAAGATTAGTAACATCTCTTCAACTAACCCAACTTCTCAACTCTACTATAAGGGAATCATATGAGCACTTGACCTCAGTAAGATTTTAAGAAGAAAAACAAACTTCATATAACTTAACCACATTAGTTGAAAGCTGGAAGGATGCTTTAATGCTTCTCCTAAGCCACCAAGTTCCATTACCTGAATCCCATCAAGATAATCCTTTCTAAGAAAGAAAAGAATGAATCAAATGGAAAAGATTTGTAATTGAATTATCTTCAGTCTCAGGGCCAATTAGAAACATTTTTTTATAAGCATTCATAGATATAACCTTGACTTGTTCTAATTAGTCCATCAACTCAGATAAGAATTTCAAGACCATTTTCATCCTGTTGTAAATTGAAGTGTTCAAATTGTTGACAGCGTGTGTACTGCCTGTACAGGAATAGACAGCAGGGAGGAAAGAAAGAATGGAATTTATGATCGGGTAAAGTGTTTGGACATAAAATATTTCCATTAGTGAGTAAAGAAGGTCATTCCTTTGCATAGAAAGAATTATAATTCTATTCCTGTCTATACCATATCCTTTTCGGCTATTACTAGTCTCTAGTCAGTTGTGCTGTTTGATTAAAAATGAATGTGGAACATAGTTTTTGCTAAAATAGATCTATAAGCACAATACAGAAGATTGGCATGACTTTCCATAAAACAGATGATAGTAAAACCAGATATTGGGAGGGATGGAAGATGTGTATTTCAAAGTCATTTCTGAGTAGTCAAAATGTTTTTAAATGTCAAAGTTCATTTCAGAAATAGAATTGAATATAAAAAGAAACATTCTCAGTTCTCTACTCTGATGCTCTGTGTTAAGAAAGAAACATTCCGATTGTCTTCTTTATTAGAAATCTTGATAAACACAACAATTTCTTCTGAAAGGTACTCATATATTAGAAAAGAATACTTTGCTACCCAGATTATTGTTTGAGTTTGGGTTATGATCTCCATACCCTTTATGTATGATATGTATTTCATAGTGCTGTGTTTTAAGAAATAACAAGTTTTTAAAGAGCAGAACTCAGGGCTGAATAAACTTTCTATGTGTAAATAAGAAATGCAGTGGGTTTGGTAATAATTTACTAATCCAATTTTAATGAAACATAGCCTTTTTAAACTTTAAGCTAAAGTTACTATAAGCACTTTTAAAAGTTAATCTGGTTATTTGGTGAGCACCCTCCCCGTCATAGTGTTTGATTCTGTTATTTTTGTGCTTCTTTTTAACTTTATATTGCTATGTATCCCACAAATTTTTATTTGTTTCAATCAGTTAAACATTTACTAAGTATCTACTAAAGACTAGACATTATTATAGAAGAAGTCTAGATAAATAAATACATAAAGAAGAAATGGTCTCTGAAGTCAAGCAGTTTTTGCTCTACACATGTTTACCCAAATACCTCAATGTGAAAAAAAAAAAAAAACACTATGAAGCAGGGGCAATATCTAGCTCATAAAGAATATTCAACAAATGTTTATAAAATGAGAGTGAAGTTGGAAGGAATATGTGATTTTTTCTAATTTTTACATGTAACTTTATTCTATTTAAAAAAGTACTACAACTATATTTTGCATGATTTTTTCATTATTAGAATCTAATGTATAAATTTTCTACTTATGTATTTCAAACGAAAGAAATATTTACCATGAAAATAAAACATTTCCTTACTTGCCAAAATTTCTATTTGGTTATTTTGAGATATAATACATCCAAGGTGGAAGGAGAATTTTATAGTTTTCAAAATATATGCTATGTTCCCAATTTAATGATTAAGATAAAAGAATCATTTAAAGTGCTTTTTTGCATAAGCCTTTTGTCTATGTAATTTTAAGAGTCATCAAAAGAGTTAGTCATAGAGTTATAAAAGAGTAACTCTGATATAAACATACTGCCTGTAATTTCCAATCATAAATTAGAAGAGTTATTCTCAGCATAAGAACTTAACTATATAGCTTCTGGATATTTGTAAAGTAAATTAATTACATTATCAAAGTTTGAATAAAGAATAGAAAACCTACAGCTTGGTTCCTTTTTCAGTAGCACATGTTTCTAGATAGTTATATCCATGACTGGTGTGGTCTACCATTTTTGCTAGATATCTGTATAGACAGTACAACACTATCTTAGCAATTTGATACTATGTTTGCACATACTAACTGGTTAAGATGGGAATAATAGCAAGCAGTTCCCAACTGCTCTTGTGAATTTCCAATTAAGAGATTATAATTCTAGGTCCTTGCTCTTTTGCTTGTAGGAATTCTCAATCATGTAAGAACAATAGCAACAGCAACAACAAACATTTATTCTTACTGGCACAGGCTGTTTCCAGGAACATATAGTTCACATGCTGTTCCCTGATGTCATTTCTTTGTATGTGATTATCATATATACTAATTATGAAATATGACTTCATACTTTGCCCCTGGAGTGAATAGAGATTATCCAAATATAAAAAACTGCAATACCCCTTTCCAAACTATCACCGACAGAGTGATTATTTGGGCATAGAAAAACAATAGAGTTAGAATTTAAACTAAAGTTAAATGTTGTACTGTTCATGAATTAGAATAAGAAGGGAATTTTTCAATTAGTTGTCTGAAATGGCAACCAACAAATAAGATAGAAAAATCATTTTGTCTTATGTTATTGTAAGTTTATGTATTTATTTATATTTACATTATAATACTGATCTCAAAGAACTTAAGAAACTGAAGAAAATATGTCAAATATAGCTAATGAAAATAGTTTGGCTTGAATGCTAAGAATGAAACAGGTGGCATTTTGACATACATTTGCTTGTGAGAAAGAAATAGCTAAAAATCTTAATTGTAATTTCCCTCCAAAACATAAAATTTGCTGTCTTTTCTTTTAATCTTTTAATTCACAATGCTCTTTTCTGAAAATTCTTAGCATAAAAGTTTAAAATGTCATGTGCTTTTTGAACATTGGAACATTGGCAGAATAGACATTTTTAAGATATCCAAAAAGGGCATTTGTGACTAGTATTTTAAGATCATTAATAATTATATAGCAGCATTTGCTTCTGATGTCTTAATGTGCCAAAGTTTCCCTAAGTACTTGCAAGAAAACTTAAGAAAAATCACAAACTAGGTGAAATATATTTTCTAACCAATAGAACATCAACATGTCACCTTTATTTTCTCTACTGCCAAACCATACTAAGGTAAAAATCTTACCTGACATTTAGATGCCATCTATCTGTAGCTAAGATATATATATATATATATATATATATATATATATGTGTGTATATATGTATTTTATATACATAAGTGTATATGTACATGTATATAGTTCTTACTAATAAAATACACATAATCTATTGAGAATTATCTCATTTTCATAATTGTTATATATTAATCATGATTTTCCAATTTATAATCCTTTCAGGTTTTCTTCAGTTTCCATTAAAGATGTGCTTTAACTTTCCCAGTATGAAACACATTATGATGTGAGACTGTAAAGTATTAAAATATGTGAAACAAAGCAAAAGAACACAAATATAGTGAATGAGAAGACAAATAATAACAATGGCTTCATATTTGTATGGTTCTCTAAGAATATACAGAATGTTTTCAAAACAACCCAAAACTGAAGCCCAAGTTATGGCTACATTGATTAAGTCTTCATTATTAGTACTAATGTTTAACAAGCTATCAAGATGAATATATCATAAGGCACAGAGATCTGACTTTTGTTTTGATGGATGAAATATAACATTTAAACAGTAAAAATAGCATCACCCATTTCAAATTTTATTGTTTTGAGTTGGAAAATAAATCCTTTCTACTTAGAAACAATTGTTGCAAATATGTAAATTTTAGATAATAAGCAATATTCCTTGAAATAGTTTACTTAACTCCAAAAGGCATACTCGGACACCTCTTTTAATTCAGTTGTACATTAAACATTCCACAGATTTAAAATTTTACTTTGTAAAGAAGCCAACTAAATATCTCTGTGTTTTGGTGAAGAGTATTTTGGTCATTTTTCTCAAAATTTTCAGATTTCAGGGAATAATACTTGTATTTTACATAGATATTTTATTTCTTCAGAATATAAGCTTCTGATTTCAGATTTAGTCAGAAAAGAGATACACATAAATCTATATGAGCAGAAAAGATAAGTAGATCATAAAAAGTCCACACACATCATAACCCTGCACATCTAACACAGAGATAAGGACAGTTACAGATTATTATGGCATGGATAGCTTGATAATCTGTGGTGAATCCATGATAAATTCCAAACTGTAACAAATACAATGACTCATTTTTTTAAAGAAACAAATCACAAAGGCATAAATTTATCCTGAGTTTTGTGTCACTAAAAAACTGAATAGTTCAAAGTCAAACATTATGTGACATCCTTTAGGTTGCTCTTATGAAAGGCACTATAGAAATGTCACCCTCTTATAACCTACTGTATTTAAGAATTAACTGCAGCAATACAGCCACGGGAGATGAATATATACTGATGTGATCAACCCCATCCATTACACACCAGCAGTTAATACAAGGCACACTTTAGAAAAGAATCTATAAGACAAAGAGATAAACACATTGTTAAAAGGAGTGCATTTAATATCAGGATTTCTTTTTATTAATTCTAACAGACTCTCATACTATAGTATTTTCTCTTTAATAATAGGAGCCTTTCATTTAAATGATGCAATCAGTATGCCACAAGCGGGTTCTTTCTTTGGTGGGAGGAGTTAGCAGCTCCAACATTCAATTGACCTGTTTCCAAATAATCTACAGGAAAAAAATGAAGATTAAGTCCTCTAACAAGAGCAGTTTTCACAGCCTTGCGTACAAAGAGAAAGATTCGGTAAAAAGATGAGAGGGCAAGCCGCATTGTGCTGGCCCACTTAAATCTTATTTCCAATTCACTAAATGTGTTATTTGACTTGGCAAGTGAGCTAGTATGTGTATTAGATCAGCAGGGAGCCTAATCAAGGAGATGCCAAGTTTACTGCAGCCACTCTGAGCTGCATTAGCCTCAACTAGTGACCTTAAGCAAAGTGGGTGGTTGAACCCCAAAGAGAATAGCATTAACTTTTGCTTGAAGTTCAGCCTGATTTGAAGTCTCCTTTTGTGCCTTATTCCAAAAAAAAAAAAAAAAAAAAAAAAAAAAGCAAAAAGCATTTAACAGAATTGAATCTAACAGAATTGAATCTAGTGTGCTCAGCACCAATCTTCACATGCAAGGCTTCATAGAAGCTTGCCTCCATTAATGCTGACACATGCAAAAGAAATGAAAAGCATTAACTTAGCTGAGGCACTTGATTTTGCAGCTGCAGAACAATTCACTTTGTAACTCAGATGGGGTTTTTCCACCCAGATAAACTGCTAATTTGCTAATTGATACAAAAAGTATTTTCAAATATTAAATAAATTGCAAATAAAGCAAAAAAGGACACTAAATTACACGGATACAGGAAAACTACATAGTGAAGCTGAACATTTTGAAGAAATAAAGCCTTAAATGACACATTTTCCAAGACCTCTTTTACCTTGCACCGAGCATAGAGTAACCACCCTTTCCTAGTTGCATGATAATAGATTGCCTTTATAGTGAACTCCTCCATAACATTTTGTACAAAGTATAATACAAACATTTACAGTTTAAAACAAAAAGACCCCATCGTGTTATGTAATAAGTCCAAGTAATAGATTCATCTTTACCAACATTTGTTCTCAATTTTGTTTCCCAAGTTTAAACTTGATATCATGTTTATAGATTCAAAGACGCCTAGTAATGATAGTTTTTACACACTGTTTAGAATCACTTTGAATCTAACTTTAATTCCAAGATGTTGGACTTGGAAATGCACAGCAAATACTTGTTAAGATACCAGCATTGCACAGTCACCAAAGCTCAAAACAAGAATATTTTATTGGTACTTCTGTAAGTGCTATAAAACTTTCCTCTTTCTCAGGCAAAACATAAGCTGAGTGGGTTATTTCCCCCCATCTTTCATTTTCCACTGTTTGTTCCTCTGTTTTCCTTAAATTTGAAAACAAGCCAGGTAAAGCATCATCACCTATTAGAAACTGCAATCAAGATCAACAAGGAAAAGCACCCTTCCCATATATCTCTTGGTATTTAAGTGATAGGATGCCTTTGAAAATTTTAATCCCCCATGTAGCAAGATGTTTTAGGTTGCAAAACTATTTTACTGAGAAAAATTTCAAAAAACCATTAAATACCATATCAATTTATGTAATCTTCCTTTGCATCACATATTTTTAGAAAAAGTGGCTTAAAACAATCCAAACAGTTTTTTCAGAAGTAAGATACTTATAATTGGCACTGGCATTGCCTTTTTAACTCTGGGATTTCAAAACATTTTCCAAACATTAATTGCAATGGGACCCCGGTGAGGTTGATATTATCATACCTATTTTCCAGCACGATAAGCAGGGAACACAGGGCCCATTGCGTGCCTTGCCCCATGCCCTTAAGAGCTTGCCCACGCTCAGAGCTCCCTTAAAAACCACTGGATAGGCTCCATGGGAGCACAGAAGAAAATGAGAAATGGGCTCATGGAGATTTAAGGGATTTTGTGAGGTCGTGAGCAAGTGAGCTGTAGCTAAAAGTAAAGCTGGAAATCTAAGGTTCCTTATTCGGTGGTTAGATATATTTCCTCGTTAAGATAATTCATGTAGAATATCAGGCGTGCAGGAATACACTGTTAAGAAATGGAATCTGTTGCTGCACATTTTTGAATAACTTATTTTATAGCAAAAATGTCTCCCTTTGATTTGAATAGAAATAAATGACTGGATTTTCACAGGCAGCATGCATAGGAGACCAGCAAGGGCCAGCAGTGAATTTCCACGTTGACTTTTAAAAACTGCGAAAGAGATGCTAACGGCCTAATTTGTAGTACAGACTAGATACGCTCCTGTATCAGCCGGTATAATAAAGAAGAGCCATATACAGAAGGTGAAATGAGGGGTTAAAAGTCACACCAAACATGCTGCAAAGACCTGTGGGCATCCCAACCTTTTTTCTTTAATTGGGAGGAGAAGAGCTTTTGCAAAAGAGTAAGTTCCACAATGTAGGCCGGTAGCCCAACTGGGAAATACCCTTGATTTGAACAGTGTGCAGCAGGATCTATTCTGAACTCTTTATATAGAACTTCGTTCAATACTGGGACACATATTTTAAGGTAAAAAGGGTATTTTACTAATTTTTTTTAATGAAGCTTTGACTGCAAGCAGTAGTTGGAGTTGGTAATCATCAGCTGGTCCCTTTCCCTTCTGCTCTGCAGGAGTGAGGGCACTTTCACAGCTGGTTGTCAGCACAGCTCTTATTACTAACACCAATTATTGATTTTGAAAAGGCCTACACTATTAGTATCCTGCTATATCTCTTCATGTACAATATGTGTTTTAAAAATTCCTTTTTAAAAAATATAAAATCTGAGTCTAGTCTTTCTATCATCACTGTCCTTGCTTGCTCTTTACATTTTATCTTAAACCTTTACAGGAAAGCAAACCAGGAATCCTTTTTAAAAAAAAAAAAAAAACTTCTGGGCTAATTTAGAAGCAGGGAGGTTTTGTCCATATGATCTCTCTGGCAGGTATCATGTTAGGAAAAAGCAAATAGTGGGTAGTGAGAAAAGAATAAAAGAACACAATTAAAAGGTTTAGGTTCTTCTATCCCCCTTTCCCTGTCTTTATTTCATGCTACCCCAATCTGTCCAAAAGCCTATCATAAAAACCCACCTGGCCTCATTCCCACTAGGTTGCCTGCTTTTGCATAGGCCTTCACCCCAAATTGGACTTTTCTCTTCTCTTTGCAAGTTCCCAATGATGGCTCATTCTAGGAAGTCTTTCAAAAGACACTATTCAGATTTTAGTCACTCAAGCCATTTATATATTCTTCAAATAATAAGCAGTTAAGAGAATGTATTTTGCAATAGCTTGCTTATACATGTAGTAGCATACAAATTGGGTAGCTTAACAACAGAAATTTAGTATCTCAGTTTTGGAGGCTAAAAGTCTAAGATGAAGGTTTCAGCAGGGTTGATTTCTTTTGAGGGATGTGAGGAGAATCTACTCCATTCTTTTCTCCTGGTTTCTGTTAGCTTGCTGGCAGTCATTGGCATTACTTGGCTTATAAATGCATCTCCAGGTATTAGTCTTCATGCACACATAGAATTCTCCTTGTGTATTTGTCTATGTCTGTGTCTAAATTTCTCGCTTTTAAAAGAACACAGTCATATTGGATTAGGGATCACCCTAATGACTTCATATTAACTTGATCATTGACTAAGACCCTACTTCCAAATAAGGCTGCATTCTTAGGTAGTAGGGACTAGGACCTCAATGTCTTTGGGAAAATACAATTCATACAATAAAAGTAAGTTTTGTAGCTGGGTATGGTGGCTCATGCCTGTAATCTCAGCATCTGAGAGGCTGAGATAGGAAAATCACAGATTCTAGGTCAGCCTGGGCAACTTCGTTCTCAGTCATTTAGTGAGACCCTGTTTCAAACTAAAAAATAAAATAGGTCTGGGGGTGTGGCTCAGAGATGGAATGCCCTTGGGTTCAATTCCCAGTGCCACAGACACACGCAAAAGTTTGGTTAAATATGTTTATATACAAATGTCATTAGTAGCAAGTCAGTGCCAATGCTACAGCAGAGAAAAAACTAACACTTCAGTTAATTACTCTCTACATGGGTATGTTTTAGGTAACAAAGTTAGATATTGTTAAATTGAATAACATTTTAATTTCTTGAGGATGCTAGAAATTCGCAAATCACAAAGTTTATTTAATCCATAATTAACAAATGCTAAATAGATGCCTAAAGTATTGCCCTCACTCTGACAGATGTTTTTCAGTGGTGCAGATCTAACATAAAACAGAATGTGAATCTTCTTTAGGAACCACTGAGGACTCCTGAGCATTAGAATTCTAAAGGTACATAAGACGTGCTTTTTTTTCTATCTTCAAATAGTCTAGTTGGGAATGAAGCATAAACAAACCATTGAAATTTAGAAGGCACCATAATGGAAAGCCATATTCATGGAAAAAGAAAAGCAGGGGTCTATTGGGGTGAGTAGCTTCATAGTAGTGGTGGAGGGTTTGTAAGGGAAGTGAAAGTTTGTCTTTGTGTTAAAAAAAGAACTGTAGAGTCTCTTAACTGTAGGCTACCTGAGGCAGGAGTCCAAGTGAAGGTTCACATCTCACATAGCTGAAAGCTTGAAACTGTAATATAAAATATTGCTAACTAAAATTCATTCTAATGTCTCACCTTGTCAAATATAGCTTTTTAGCAAGGAAATACAAAAATAACTTCATTATTACAAAATATTTTCTGCCTAGAGTCAGAAAAACATGGAAGATGCTGGAATTTGGTTATTGCCAATGTTTAGATCTTCTGTTGATGGGCCAGTAATGCCTGAGTCAATAATAAAAATAATTTATAAATATGAATATGTATTTTATGTAATTTACTCTGCTCGCCTTATTTTATTAAATTCTATAGTTTTGGTCTATCATTTAGATTTTCCCAGAGATTTAAAAGCATTCACTTTTTTTTCCCCCTGAGAATTTAGCTTTATAGTCCATTTCAGATCATATCTAAATTAAATCCATTTGCTCAAATAGCATTTAAGCCAAATTATCATATTTGTCAGACTACAAGGTCAAATTTGATACATAACTTTTTTTGAGAAATAAAATTAACCATCTGAATGACAGATCAGTAGAATATTAAATATAAATTTATTTAAAAAGAGACTGTTTTAATTTAAAAAACACTGCATTTCTCTTACTTGGTTTCAAAAAATTTATTGGAAATTATAAAAAACAAATACAAACAAATCAAAACAAAACAAACAAAAGGATGTCTGTATATAACATGCAGTACTTTGACTTTTGAAAACATCAGCAATCTTAATAGCTTTAATTCTTGCAACATCAATCCTCCAAGATATCTGGATTTGGAGTATTAAATAACATTTGGACATTTCCTTTTGTTTTTCTTAACATTTTTTTACTGCAGTTTTGGCATAGTTGCAGACACAGATTACAGAGTTCATAAAGTCTCCCTGATTTAAAGTTGTTGTTTTTTTTTTTTTCTCTCAGTAGTTTCCCAGGAAAATGCAGCCTGGTCTGATCCTTTGAAATCTCTAAGGGAGATTAAGTGTAGGTAAATATCAATGTGAAATCATATAAACAAAACGGATTGTTATTTCCAACTGAGATGACTCAATGTTAATGCCCACCCACAAAGGCAATTTCTTGGTTTTGTACTCTGATGCTGTATTAAAATATCAACCTGTAGATTTATTATAGATACAACCTCCACTGTTAATGTTAATAGGAAGTTGGTGTTTACCATAAGAATTGGATCATCATACGCTAATAAGGGAGAGTAATGAAATAGAAAACACCTGGAAATATTATAGGATTGGAATCTTCTAGTTAGGCTTACTTGAGCATATTAAATAAATGGATATTAATAAATTATTATATGATCAAAGTAGATTATATAATTCTAAAATTTTGGAAATTTACCTGTTGTTTAACACATTGATAGAATTTAGGGTACTGACCCATTCAGAAACTAGCCATGAAGCATTATAGACTCTAAGGACCTGAAGAAAGCTTATTAGACTAATTTCTAGAAAAGAAGTTATGTCTAAACACATCCAAGATTATTCCTACAAAAACATTATTGTTTAAATAATGAGTATGTTGACCATTTAAATAGACAGCCCTGTCACAGTTTATCAAAGGTAAATTAGCATAGTTTAATGTTGCCAAGAGGGAACTATTAAAACTATAAATGTTTTTCCCTTCTGATCTGGTAGTTTTCCTGCAGCATAACTATATCAGTTTTGTTCTTCTTAATTAAGAATGGTTCTTCCTCTATAAAGCAAGCCTTCCCTGTCTCATGTTTGGTTTGATTTACAAAATAGGATATAAAAAAGTAGAGTTTAGAAGTAAAAGAATTAGAATTTTAAATTTTAAAAAAATTAGCAATTTTACTTATAATAAAAAATAGGATATAAAGCAGGATTGTATCATCTTCAAATCAATACTACTATATACCTTTGAGTAGTTTATAACAATGATTTTGCTAGATGTAGTAAAAATGTATCTGGAAATGAAAATTATTTTTCTCTTTAGATGTTGAAACCCTCTCTTTCCATTTTTTCTAAATTAACATTACATTTTATTACCTTACAAAATTTTATAGTCTACATTTACCTGCTTTCAGTATTCTAAATTTAGGATGTCTCTTCTTACCATGGGTAACCTATTAAAATATCTAAAGAAGTTACAAAGTTTTAAAATGCTTAAGCCTTATATAAATGTGGATGTTGTAGCTGAATGAAATAGTGATGCAACATTTCATTTTTAACTTAAAATATTATTGAGATAATTGCATGTTCACATGTAGATGACAAAAAAATAAGATGAAGAAGAAGAAAAAGGAGGAGGAGGAGGAGGAGGAGGAGGAGGAGGAGAAGAAGAAGAAGAAGAAGAAGAAGAAGAAGAAGAAGAAGAAGAAGAAGAAGAAGAAGGAGAAATAATGAAATAATCCTGGGTACACCTTACTTTAGTTTCTTTTTCGCGTGTATGGTACTGAGGATCTAACCCAAGCTTTCCTTTTTGCTAAGCCTGTACTCCACCTGTACCTACTTTCTGTCAATGGGAAGCCATAGTATAGTATTCACTCAGGATATCAATGTTGATACAACTGTCCAATTTTACCCAGTTTTCCACAGTTTTAATTGTATTCATTTGCTTTTGTGTGCATTAAGTTCTATGCTTTTTTATTAATATTTCATTTTAACATGTACATATTTTCTTAAATTTTAAGCATTTGTTAACATATTTATGAATAAGATTACATATAATTCATCCTAAAATATTTAAAAACTACAAACACAGTTTTTCTTTAGAATGCTAATCAATAAATACACTACATTTAACACTCAGTTTAATACTACTCTTAAATAGTTTGTAACGATTGACAACTAGTCCCCAAAATGAAGATAGTTTAAAAACCAGTATTGACCTTTTATTTTTCTTATGAATTCACACCACGGTTTTTAATCAGAGGTTCAAAAGAGGTCAAAAAATAAATCCATTCTCAGTATTTGGGTCATCAGCTCATTAAGAGTAATAGATCAGGCTTCCAATTTTAAAAGGCACTGACTCAAATGTGTAATGATTTCACTTTCAAATTTCTTTTATCTCAGCTACTTCTACTTCAACAAATACAAGTGCTTCAGATATAATAAGAAGACTAATGAGCATTGCAGATGATTACAAAAATATTATAATACTTCCCAAGGCATAATGACATCTTTCCCCAAATTAAGAGAGAGAAAAAAAGGAAGTTTCCCTTGTTAGAATCTTTATTTCCTGAATATGACCTCAGTTGAAACCTGAAACTCAACTTTGGAACAAATCTATGAATAAAGTATTTTCTGAGTAGGACTTCTCAGCTTATCTAGGAAGTTTTATTAGCTTTAGCAAAGACTATGTATGTGCTACAGGATTACATCTTTAAAATAAAATGTGCCAAAATGGGTCATTTGAAATCATTGCCTCATTGCAGCTTAGAGTTGGCATTTTGCTGATCAGCTCACCGTGGACTCTCGGGTACTTTCTCTATAAAGTGGTTACAAGTCCAGCCTTGCGTTGTTATAGTTGGATGCACTATATAAAAGGGCCATTTTCTACAAAGTACCTTACTTGCTTCAGAACCAGAGTGCAGAAGCTCTTTCATCAGTCACAGTTTTGAAACAGCACAGGGTGCAATGTATTAGTTTGCTCAAAACAGACATTTGTGCTGTGTACATAGAAATGGTGACAGAAATCAGAAAACAACTTAAAACTAATGTTATACGACACAACTTATAAAACACAAAATAAAGTGCCTAATCTGGTCCATAGAATGAGACATCTGCAAACCGCTACAGGAAATTGTATAATGGACAGCATCTCTAGGGGCCTTTCGTGTCATTCAGAGCTGTTTTTGGCTTTTTTTCATTCTGGGTTTGAAGACAGATTATTTTACAAGGTACATCAGTCTTTGGGGAATAGCAATTTCCTCTCCTTTTCACAACAACCCAAATGTAACTTTTAAACTGTTTATCTTTGATCAAAAATATATTACTTAGCACACTAAGTAAATAGCTTTACAATTTGTCATAGAAATTATTGCTTCCTGTGGTTATTTTTAGTGCGCACTGGTGTTTTTAAACATTTGCTGGGCAATTGGTAATGAGAGCTGATAACCCTGCCATTTGTTTTTTATTTTTGTAATGATCTCAGAAAAACGTTTTGAAATATGATCTGCTCTTTAGTGTAATGCATAAACTACTATGCTGCCAGGAATTATGCTCAACTTCCTCACTCAACAGTCATGGGAACTCAAACAACAACCACAACCCACACACATAATGCAGGAAACGATATGGAACAAATATATTACATTTCTGTGGTGTTGTGGTTACCAAGAAAGGCCACTCTAGCTCTACTGAAGCACCAGAAATATTAAATCAAGATGATGCAGAATGCTGATACCACTGAGGATACTCAATTGTAAATTATGTTGCTTTTTGGTAGCCACCTATTAAATAATGCATTTTATTCCAAATCATACATTTAAATATAAAAAAGAAAGCAGCTTAAGTAGAATATTGCTCAATTTTGTTTTTTGCTGCTATGCAAAGTTGTTTTCAGCCCTACATATTTGTTTGATACTTTTAGCATTCTTGAATAGATCTTTGTTATCTTAATCTTAATTTAATTAGATATAACTGTCAGCATACTTCTGTAGATTATTTTTAGGTTACTTTCAATATCAACATTAGAAATGTTTTACCTTTGTACATGTTACCTTTTTTTTTCTATTTCCAAAATTTGTTCTGGAGGATATAGTATTGGTTTATTCTCTCTTTTTTAACTCTTGTTTTGGAAGTATATTGCAGCTCGTATTTGGATTAGGCATTACAAGTTGGAGGTTTTCATACCAGTTAAAATGTATGCACATGATACTACTATTTCCTCTATATTTAACACTCCCTCATTTTATTTCTTACTAGAGGAGTATAAAATAATTCCATGGTTAGTGATAGAAAAATAATGTTTTTCTTATTTTATTTGTCTTAATCACTAATATGATAGTTTTTAAAATTAAATACATGTCTATATTTCTCTGCTTTCCCTTTGCTCTTTCTCATAGCTCCTTGTGTTATATCAGAAGAACTCTGCTGGAAACTCTCTGGAATAAGCTAAGAATCCTCCAGAATATTCTTGAAATATTTGTCAACTAAGGAGAAAGTTTATGACTGAGACCAGATGTCTTTTTCTGATACCATATTCTATTACTAGATGTGCAAGACTGTACACACACACACAGACACAGACACACACACACACAGAGTTTTCCAATCATGTTATATATTCCTGATATTGTCATTTCTCTGGAGGGAACGAGCCTGTCTACAAAAGTGTCAAGGTCTGTCTTCTGATGGGAAAAGGGTGTGGATAGAAAATCAGACTCTTTTTCCTTTCACAAACTGTCAAAAAAACCCACCAAAATCCTGAGCCCTCCTTGAGTGCAGAACACATAAATAGATGAAGCAACAAAATCAAAATCAGTTGGTTTATGTCTTAGGAAGACATGAAACTTTTATTTTTAAAACCCCAAACAAACATAAATTTGGAATGTTAAAGTTACTATTCTTTTGAATTAATCTGATTTGATCTGAGCATATATTGTATTTGGGAAAGCAATAGTTGAATTACAGAATTTATTTATCATGAAGAACAGTGGATGATTAAAAAAGTCTTATATAATACCCTCTCTTTAGATTTATACTGGTTAAAAAGACTACAAAAGCAAAAATATCATTTGTCATCACTTTCAAATATCAATTAAGTTTAAGTAAGTTAAAGGCATATTCTTGCAATGCTTTGCAATTTTCATAATGCTTAGGAAATAGGTAGAATATATTGATAAAAAACAATCACCTAATAAAATTTGAATATGAATATTAAAACAATCCTGCATATTAAATGTGCAGTATCAGTACTATATTTTATCATGCTCTCCATAATTTTAAAATAAAAAGAGAATGCTTAAAATATGGATAATTCTCTTGAAATATTACCGATAGTATTAAAAAAAGAAGGAAGATGAGAGAAATTTCAGAAGAAAATAGCTATAAGTTAATAATACTTGAAGCAAGTATTGTGGAAGACAGCCCTTTTTTATTTTTTATTTTATTAGGTGCATTGAAATTTACATCATATTGGGGTAAAGAGTGTCAGAAAAATACATACACACAACTCTTGGTGCCCTCCTCACTGGGTCCTGCCACTCTCATTCTTATTATTTTTATTTTTTATAATAATTGTTGCATTGTAATCATACATCTTTGTTAGGTACAAGCTGATAAAGGTATATATGCACACATTTCTCATTTAACCCCTTCCCCAATTCCCACCCCACTCCTTCACCCTCCCTCCTTCTCAAGTTCAGTTTAGTGATTGACTTTGATATATTTGTGAAAGTATATCATGTGCATTAGGGTGTCCCTCAACCCGACCCCCGTCCATCCTCTTCAGTTAAGTCAACTTCTTTGCTTATCTAGGGTTTCTCCTTTTTCATCTGAAGACAGCCCTTTAAGTAGATGCAAATTCTTAAGAATAAAACATTATTCAAATATATATATTGATTTTTGTACCACTTTTTTCACAGGCTTTGTTATAAAAATAGTTATACACAATGAGATAGGGTGCAAGAAAATTACATTCTGCAAATACTCTCTTATTGTTTCAAAGAAAAGGGCCATTCAAGAGATTTGAATGTGTCAGGCAAGATGGCACATGCTAGTAACCCCAGTACTTGGAAGGTAAAAATGGGAAGATTGCAGGTTAAAGAACAGCCTCAGCAATTTAGTGAGACCCTAAGCAACTTAATGAGATTATGTTTCAAAACAAATAATTAAAAAGGGCTGAGGGTGTAGGTCAGAGAGATACAAGACCTCTGAGGTTAGTCCTTATTTTTTTTAATTTTAATTTTTATTCATATATTGTAAGCATACATCTTTGTTAGGTACAAATTGATAATGATATATGTGCTCACAATTCTCATTTGACCCCTTCCCCAAATTCCCACCCCGCTCCCTCGCCCTCCCTCCCTCTCAAGTTCAGTTTAGTGAGTAACCTTGATATACATTAGTGTGCCTCCCCACCCCCCCATCCAACCCCTTCAGTTAAATCAACTTCTTTGCTTTTGAGGGTCTCTCCTTTTTCATCTGGAGACCCTCTTATGCCCCATCTTCTCCCTAACATCCGCATATTAGGGAGAACATATGCTTCTTTACTCTTTGTGACTGGCTAATCTCACTTAACATAATGTTTTCCAGTTGCATCCATTTCCCTGCAAATAACATGATTTTGTTCTTCTTTTTGGCTGAGTAAAATTCCATTGTGTACATATCCCATAGTTTTGTAATCCATTCATATGTTGATGGACATCTTAGCTGGTTCCATAGCTTGGTAATTGTGAATTGTGCAGCTATAAACATAGATACACATGCATCAGTCTGATAGTTTGGTTTCCATTCTTTTGGGTAGATACCCAGAAGTGGTATTGCTGGATCATATGGTAGGTTCATTCCCATTCGTCTGATGATCCTCCATACTGTTTTCCAAAGTGGTTGCACTAGTTTGCAATCCCACCAACAATGTATTAGAGTTCCCACTTCTCCACATCCTCGCCAGCATTTCCTCATACATTTATTGGTCATATGTATTTAAAAAAAAAAAATAGAGGCTTACCCCAAGAAGGTGACTGAGAGAAACACCTCATCTATCTCAGGTGCTGTAAAACTCGAATCAAAACTGCATAAAAACAGCTTCTTGACAGAAGAAAAAAAGCATCCAAAAAGTGAACAAAGTAACAAAAATTGAAATGCAGGTGAACAAAATCCAGAAAGCAGACCAGTCTACTAACACTGAAGCAATTAATGACCTCCTTTATACCCAGTGACCAGATGTGGAGTAAGCAACTACAGAACTCCCCACCCTAATCAGATGGCATATCCCCATAGGATCAACAGTAACTGGAACGTCCAGGATGACCAGCTTAAGCCTGAAACAGGGACACCTCAGCTCACCTCTCCCTCCAGAGCCAGAGCAGCAATCAACTGTAAGTTAACTGAGCAACGAGAAGGGCCCCTGAGGCAAACCGTAGACTAGGTCACCTGCACTTCTAGCAATTAGATAGGAGCAGAAGTGCAGGAGGGACCTGGAACACACACAACATAGAGACATTACAGGCCCCCTAGAAAATGCCCCATGGTTAGACTGCACACCTGCCACCTGCAAAGGCAGAGAGCGGCATGTAGACACAGCACCTGTGGAAAGCACAGAGCCTTGGGCTTACACTGGTACAGATCCAGTGATGCCCACTGCCTACAGAGACAAAGAGTGGCACAGGGTTGGGCCCTGCGGAGAGCCCAGAGGCGCAAGCTTGCAGCAGGAGAGACCATACAAAATTCTCCCAAACGTGATCTACAGATTCAATGCAATACCCATTACATTACCAAGATCATTCCTCACAGACATAGAAATATCAGTCCTTAAATTCATTTGGAACAACAAAAAGCCCAGAATACCTAACATAGTTCTTAGCAACAAGAACCATGCAGGAGGCATCACAATACCTGACTTCAAACTATACTCCAAAGCCACAGGAATAAAAAAAAAAAAAAGCATGGTATTGGCACAAAAACAGATAAATAGACCAATGGAGCACAATAGGAGACTCAGAAACAAAACCACACACTTCCAGTCAATTAATTTTTGACACAGGATCCAAAAACACACACTGGAATAAAGATAGCCTCTTCAAAAATTGGTGTTAGAAAACTGGTTATCCATATGCAGGAAAATGGAAATAAATCCCACTTTCTCACCCTGCACAAGAGTCAATTCAAGATGGATCAAAGATTTGGAAATCAGGCTAGAGACCTTGCAGCTACTTGAAGAGTGCATAGGTCCAAAACTTCAACACATAGACACAGGTAAAAACTCTCTCAACAAGACCCCAAAGGCACAAGCCATTCAAAGGATGATCAATACATGGGATTGCATTAAACTGAAGAGCTTCTGTCCAGCAAAGGAAACTATCAATGACCTCAACAATGAGCCCGTAGAGTGGGAGAAAATTTTTGCCAGCTACTCCTCCCATAGAGGACTAATATCTAGAATATACAGAGAACTCATGAAACTCTTAGCTAAGAAAACAAATAACACAATCAAAAAATGGGCAAATGTTCTAAATAGACACTTTACAAAAGAAGAAATACATATGGCCAATAAATGTATGAGGAAATGTTAAACATCATTAGCAATCAGAGAGATGCAAATCAAAACTACCCTGAGATTTCACCTAACACCAATTAGAATGGCAATCATCAAAAACACAACAACAAATGCTGGCAAGGGTGTGGAGAAATTGGAACCCTCTTACATTGTTGAAGGGATTGCAGATTAATGCAACCACTTTGGAAAACAGTATGGAGGATCCTCAGACAAATGGGAATGAACTTACAATATGATCCAGGAATACCATTTCTGGGTATCTACCCAAAAGAATGGAAACCAAACTATCAGACTGATGCATGTATATCTATGTTTATAGCTGCACAATTCACAATTACCAAGCTATGGAACCAGCTAAGATGTCCATCAACATATGAATGGATTACAAAACTATAGGATATGTACACAATGGAATTTTACTCAGCCATAAAGAAGAACAAAATCATGTTATTTGCAGGGGAATGGATGAAACTGGAAAACATTGTTAAGTGAGATTAGTCATTCACAAAAAGTAAAAAAGCATATTTTCTCCCTAATATGTGGATGCTAGGGAGAAGATGGGGCATAAGAGGGACTCCAGATGAAGAAGGATAAATTCTAGATAAGCAAAGAAGGTGACTTAACTGAAGGTGGTGGTAGAGGGTGGGAAACACCCAAATGCACATGATATACTTTCACAAACATATTAAAATCAATCACTAAACTAAACATAGGAGGAGGAGGGGAGGAGGAATTGGCCAGAAATTGAGGAAAGGTTAAATGAGAGATGTGTACATGTATGCCTTTACCAGCTTGTACCTAACAAAGATGTATATTACAATGCACCAATAAAAAAATTAATCTTATCCTAGCTTTGTCTCATAAAGGAAATTCTGATAAAATATATATTGTTCTTGATTAACTCAAGCTTTACTACAATAATTATCATTTTTCTCAAAATACATCTTTTTTTTAAACACTGTAACTTTTCTGCAGTGCACTTCCTGTTAGTTTATGTTAATAGTTGCACATCAAATTGCATAACTGTTAGGTGTCTTGGCACACACCTGCAATATCAGCACTTGGGAGGCTGTGACAGGAGGATTGCAGGTTTAAGACTAGCTTGGACAATTTAGTGAGAAAATGTTTCAAAATAAAAAAAATAGGAAGCGTTTGGAGTGTAGCTCAGTGTCAGAGTGTTCCTGAACTCAATCCCAGTACACCCCCTACACACACCCACAAAATGTCTAAGAGAGTACATGAGAATTTCATGTGATCATTACTTTCTCTATTCACTCACTATGTGATTCAGTTTTATTTTGAGTAATATCTGAAAGAACATATATAAAATCCTCCTTTAGTACCTGGCCCAAAGTTGATTTCCAAAAGACAACTATTCTGATTCATGTCTTGTCATCTATCCAGGGATCTTGTCATGTTTTATTCAGTTTGTTATCTCTATGTAATCTTCTCAGCCAAATTCCTTAATCACACAAAACTTAGAGTCCAGAATTGCACATTTTTTTTTTTTTACTTTTAGGACTTTTCATCTTTCTTAAATCCAGTTCTCTTATGACTTATAATAATATCCACCACAGAGAAAATACTTCTATAGGAGGTGCTTTACATGGGTAACATTATCCCTCTTTTCCACATAATCAAATACATGTTCAGATATTTTATTTAAAAATACTCAGCCCACCCTACTGGAAGTTTTAGCATCAGAATTGAAAACTAGTCTGTCAGATTCCAAGGTAGGTGATCCTCTGAATATGACACATTCCTCAAGATCTTTGCCCTATTGTCTAAATTGTAAATCATATAAAAGATAAATATGCCAAATAAAAATTAAAATGTCTTAAATTTGACTTCCATTTCTTTTTTTGTGTAGATTGTTTAAAAGTTCTCCTTGAAATTCAAATGTTTTCATTTTCATTGAAAGTCTTCTATCTTATAGGAATAGAAGGGATTATCTGAGTCATTATAAAAATATATATTTCCCCAGTATATTTAAACAAAAAAGTGAAAAATTCAAATAATTTAAACATGAACTTTGTTGTATTATTTTAAGTATTATCCTAATTTGGGAAATTTGTAAGGATATTGAAGTATATATGAAGGAATTATACTCTTACATTTTACACTGTGGCTAACTTCTTTTTTGTTTGTTTGGTACTGGGGATTGAACTCAAAATTGTTTCTCCTCTGAGCTATGCCCTTAGCCCTATTTTATATTTTATTTTGAAACAGGGTCTCACTACATTTCTGAGGGTGGCCTCAAATCTGCAATCCCTTTGTCTCAGTTTCCCTAGCTCTGGGATTACAGTCATGTGGCTAACTTTTAAAGTGATTGAGAGAGTAAAATAATGTTGGGGGTGAAGTGGGTATTAATCTCATAAATTATGAGAAGGCTGCCAGCAATTAAAATAAGAATAATTTTCATTCTGCTTTCTGTAGGAGACATCTTTCTTTTAATGAAAATTGAAAGGGTAATACAAAGGACAATTCCATGGAAGAGGAAAATCTCCAGATAAATAGAGTCCAAGTACAAAATCACAGATGGATATTAAGGCAATTATACTTTATGAGAAATTGAATTGGTTTAACTGAGGATCCTGGCATGAAATTGCCTGCAGTACAATCTTCCCATCACCCCACACAATCCTGTGACTTTGGGAACATTACTTAATGTATTTGTGACTTGGTTTCCTCTCTGCACAATATAGATGTATAATGGTTTGTATTTAGAATGCCCCCCCTCTCCTTCATGGAAACAAGGTAGCAATGTGGAAAGTGAAGCTTGGCTGCTAAGAAGGTGGGTCCCTGGGGATGAAGACTTGGGGATTACATATGGTTCTTCCTTTCCTTTCTCTCTCTCTGACCTCCATGATATGAGAGTGAAGCCCTGAGAGCCACAGTCCCTGGCCTCACATTAACTGAACCCCAAAATCTCCAAGGAAACCATGAACAAATAAGTCTCTCTTTCTCTAAGTTGGGGGTCAGTTGTCTTCAATTATAGGAGTAAGAATACTGACTGAGACAGGGGCCATTAATGGTAACTGACTAAAAAAATGATAAAGCTCTTTTGAGAATTAGGAGTAATATGGATTGATCAGCCTCGTTTGATGGGAGGTAGGCTTTCAGTTCATCCTAGTCTGTAGGGCTAAATTCATGTGTGCACAGCAAATGTAGTAGGGAGATCCCTATACTCAGAAGGACCCAATGCTCAAGGTCACTTTCTTGAAATTCTTAGGAATTTCATCTTTGAATTTGTTTTGTAAGTGGAGTCAAATGGGAAGAAGCAAGCACTGGGAAACTCCATGCCTCTGCAACCTACCCAGCTTCCTGGGACAGAGTCTTAGGCAACCAGCATTGCAGAGTAAAATTCTACCCACTGTAGGGGCCTAGGTGCAAAAGAGAGGAGTATTGGCATCAACCAAGAGCTCTCTGGCTTTTAGAGTGGGCTTGGCACCTGATCCCTGGATGTCAGCTCACTGCAGGATGTGTGCACACCCTCAACCAGGCCCAGGCTTCATCCCAGTGTGGAAGTTGCCATCCCATAAGAAACAATTGCTTTTCTGATACTGGCTGGGCAACAGGAACATAGGAAAGAAGATTGATTATTTGCCCTACTGAAGGCGCAATGCATCAGTCCTATATCCAGTGTGACTAGCCGGATGGATCCCTAGCAGTCTGCGGGGGCTCCACTTACCCCTTGGTGTCCCATTTCATAGGGAGGACAACATAAAATAGTAAATGAAAAATAGTGTGAGGGAGAGAAGGAGAAAGTGAAAATAAAGAAAGAAGTTTTAAGAAACTTTAATGGCACTTTGTCTGCTTTTTGAACAAGATACCCAATGTTTTCATTTGAAATGTTTGCATTTTTATTGTCCCCCGTAGATGTGTATTTGTTCCTATCAGCTACTAACAACTGAGTCCAGTATAGAAATTACTCATTTAAGAAAATTCCGTAAGAGCTGCAGGTAGAGCTCAGTGGGAGAGTGCTTCTTAGCATGCATGAGGCCCTGGGTTCCATCCTCACCACCAAAAAGAAAGAATCCTTGTTGAACATGCAATGCCTGCCAAGAAATGAGTAAATAGAAGGAACTCCCAAGGGGATGAGTATTTTTCTAGGCCTTTATAGGTAGTGGTCCACCTTGCCTTCAGTTTGCAAGACAAGTTAAAAGTATTAAAAACTGCTGACAACTTTTTAAATTACTTGACTGATCTCTCCTCTACCCTCTCTCTTAAATAGGGGTTGGCTAGAAAGAGTTCTATTACTAGAAACACTTAGAGAAAGAATACTGTTCATAGGAACTTACATTTGATTTGTGCAACTAATGTCAGGTGTGCAGAAGCAGCTTCCTGGTTTTGTTGGCTTAACACCATCTCCTCCCTTTGCTTCCAGCAAGGGCTCTAATTTCTAATACTTTCAATCCTGTCTCTGGAATCTAATATAGGAAGAAGAATAGCAAATGTCACTGCAGAGTGACAAGTAATCTGGAGGTGAAAGACAGTCTGAAATGCTCAATGGAGAATCTTCACCAGTGAGAAAGATGTCCACATATTGAAATATTCAACCCAGTATAATTATGCCATCCTATTAATAGCTATGGGTCCAGGTTTTATCCTAAATTGAGGATAATCTTAGTAAATATCTTGATTTCACATTTAAAATAAAGGGCACAAATATAATTCTAGTCTATGTCAAAATGTATAAACATGATAGTGACCTTCATTTAATATAATGGGTTAGCCTAAAGAACTTGACTCTTCCATGGCAGTTTTACATTTTTGTACAGCAACACATACTGCCTCAGTGAGTCAGGATTCTCTTGAACTAAAATTTCAGCCAGAATTATGAAATAATTTTAGTGGTTAATTAGCAGAAACAAATACAAATGTAACTAAATACCTAAGAAAAAGTGTAAAAATGTATAAGAAATATTTTTGTTGTTTTTTTCTTTCTGTAACATTATGGTGTTATACTCACTGGTAGGGAAACTCAGTCCCTTGGTCTAATTCAGCTTGGCACATATTTTTGTATTGTTCACAAGCTAAGAATAATTCTTGATTTTAAGTAGTGAACAAAAGGATGGTATTTTGTGAGATGTAAAAAATTCAAATTTCACTTGTCTCTAGATCCAGTTTTATTGGAACACAACATTGCTTTCTTTATGCACAGATTTTGGCTACCTTTTCCCTATAGCAGCAGAGTTGAATAGCTGTGATAGAGACTGTAGGGCCCACATGCTTAAAACATTTACTGTCTGGTCCTTTGCAGGAGAATTTTGCCAACCCCTGTTCAATGTCATTCACTGATCCTCCTTTGAAGCTAAATAACTAGAGAAAATGAATGTTTGCACAGTAGGCTGTGTCCAGGAGACTTAATCAAAATAATGATGTTTCATTCTTTTAGGTACTTTAATTTTAATTAAAAGGTAATAAACATTTACAAAATAGTTATATCACTAGTAGAAAAGCAGCACTGAAAGTGAGAAAGGATTTTGTAGTTCACAAGAGAGACAGAGTCACTTCCGCCCAAAAGATTTTATGCCTAGCTTTGATCAAGACATGCTATGATTCCAAAAGTGAAAGTGGGATGTAAGAGAAGGCAGAGTTGGCATAAGTCTGACTTCAGACCAGCTGCATGAGTTTGTTCCACTGTCCCAGTGAGCCCCTGGACTAACAAATCTTTGGGGAGAATGCAGATTAGCTAGAAGACCTGCTTTCTATTCTCCAAGCTACTTGACTTCACATAATTTAGCAGGTCATCTTTTTTCGTTTGTTTTATGTTTTTTCAGAGCCAGAACTACCATCCATTTAAAAGAGTGTACCAAGCCATCACAGGAATATAAATTATTTATTTTCATGAAAATGTGGGCATATATCTGGAAACTTCTAGTTCCAACCAATGCACCAGGCTTTGAAAGAATTTTTTTTCACTGTGTTAGAGAATGTTTTCTTATATTTTATGGCATTGCTTTACTTATAATTATTGTGCTTGTTGTAATCTATCACACAATAAGTGTATATTTATGTCTTTATATGTATGTTATTTAAATAACAACTATAAATAGAATAAAGACACATTTTCATTATCAATTCTTACTCTGTGAAGGAAAGATGATAGTTTGAATCCATACATTAAAAGTCTTCATTTAACCTCTTAATTTGCACTTACTATACTTGTTTTTCTTTAAAATGAATTACTTTCTCAGCAGAAGTTGATATTTTTTATTTGTAAATTAGAGAATTAAAACTTTCATTGTCATGCCAGGCACAGTGTTACAACCCTGTTATTCCAGTACTTGAAAGTCTAAGACAGGAGGATTGCAGATTGGAGGCCAGCTTCAGCAACTAAATGAGATTCTGTTTCAAAATTAAAAAAAGGACTGGGGTGTAGCTCAGAGGTGGAATATCCCTGGGTTCAATCCCAGCATCAAAAAAAAAAAAAAGGCTTTCATTGTCCATCGGTACTATAATGTTATGGCATTGCTTTTTATTTGTGGTTTAGAGTAGAAATGCCAATGAAAATTGAGAATGCCATTTAAAAAAAAAATCATTGAATTTTAAAACAAATAGACCTTTAAAATCTCTGTTATGTAACCAGCTGGAAAAGAAATAGGGAGAACATTTTGGAGACCTAGAAAGGATGTTAGCTAACAGCCTACTGAAATGTTTAAACTCTAAGCCAAGTACTTCGGTCATAGGAAAATTGTTCCCAGGTCAACAGATCTCAAGCTGTACAAACACCTACTAGGATAATTTTCCCTACCAGTATGCAAACAGGAAGTTAATTTAAAATAGAAAAAAAAGCAACAAGCTTCTATCATATGTAACAAAACTCATATATATATATATATATATATATAACCTATAGAACTCATATACATATATATATAAAACCTATAGAACTCATATATATATATATATATATATATATATATATATATATATATATATAACCTATAGAAGTTTGAGGTCTCTAAATTCTAATTTCACACATACTTCTAGCCTGGATATGGTTTACAAACATAAACCAAGTTTACCATATAGCCCAAGAAGTGAAAATTAGAAAAACATAAGAACTTCTTTTTTTTTTGTCCAGAAATACAGACACTAAATAAGTGTCTCATTCTTGTTCTATTATTGTTAGAAGTACTGAGCTTTTAACTATAAATGGTAGTTCAGGTTTGGTAAAAATTATTTTGATATGCATATATATTTTTCATAGAATTAACTTTTAATGTATGCATGTTTTTCATAAAAAAATTAAGTACTCTTTCTCAACAAACCACTATAAAATTTTATTAGAAAATGAAAGAGAAATTACTTATACTATTGCTAAGTTGAAAATATGTGCGATTTTCTATGTATTTGTGGCATCTTTGACCAGTTGCCTCCCTCACCTCAACATAAAGACTCTGTGGCCACCTAGTGAACATCTATTTATTGCATATGGTAAATTTACGTGGAGTCCAATTTTCTGAAATACACTGTTTGCCATTTTTCACTTTCCTCATAGTGTGTCATTCTTCAGTGCCCTTCACCTTGCATATAGAGTCCTGCCCTCCCTTTTCACTCCAAAATCATTCTCTTTATGCAAAAGAAAAACTAATACTATCTACAATCATTGCTTTTTTTTCCAAAAGCTATGATCTATGAGAGCATAGAGAATTGTTCTCTCCTCAACACAGTCATATTTTGTAATTTCTCAGCAAAGCTTCTTTACCTGTACTTAGTTTCTTTACATGCACTCAGAGTTCTCCAAAACCTGGGATGAACATATTTTCTAAGAGTTTCATACTTAGAAAGAACTAATGACTAGCCCTTCTCCATGCTCCTATTTTTGCTTCCCATCTAGAAAGTAAAACTTGATTTTATGTCATAAGTTTTTTTTAAAAGAAAGAGATTGGAAACTTTTATTGCTGTAGTATAAGTGTATTGATTACAGTCTTATTTCCTGTCTAATTATTCATATGAGAAAGAAAGAAACAGATGAATATGATTCAGAGCAAAATGATGCACCATCTTTGTGAAAACATAACTTAAAATGAAATTAAAGCCATAAATGTGCGACTTAAAATGGAACATTGAATAACTTTCAAACTCAGTAACAATTGAAGCAGTAGCATCCTAAATTGAATTTGAACTAATGACCTAGACATAAAGATTATGTGAGTCACTAATTGTAGCCCGTAGACACCAAGTCCACCAAGCATAAATAGTGTCAATTTGTGTGATCTTTAGGACAAGGAACATTTAGATAAAATAATAAATTTACCACTTTAAATTGATACAATACATTGATTGGATTGATTTTCCAGTATATCAAATACATTGAAGCTTAGCATTTGTGTATGTGCTTGTGTGCGTGTGAACTTGTGTGTGTATAAGAGAGAGCCTGCATGTCTGAATACAAACACATGTATACATAAAGACACATACACACACATATATAAACATTTATAATTATGATTTTTATAAACTATAAATTTAAGACTTTTGAAAAGAATATACTTATTTTATCATTGTCTTCTATTCTAATGACAGTTTTATCAGGCTGATTTAGTTAGCATAAGGTGATATTTATAAAGGGCTGTTTTTCTATAACTACTGGATTTTAGGAATGAATGTGAATATAATTTGTTATTCAAATATAGTATAATTAGGAGGCATGGTTTTAGGATATGATGAAAGAAAGAAAATTTGTCTTTTTAATAATTGCTAGATAGAGCAAATCAATTGATATAAGGTGCTTTTATGATAATATCTTAGTTTGAAGACTAAGGGGCTAGACAGGAGGCTTTTACGATAACAACTTAGTTTGAAGACTAGAAGGCTAGACAAGAGGACTTTTGAAAATATAATTTATTTCTAAGATCAAATAGCATATAGTTTCAAGTGACATTTTAAATTTAAAGTCTTACTGAATGGTAAGGTGCATGGCTGTACCTGGGAGGCGGAGACAGGAGGATCAAAGGTTCAAGGACAGTATATGGTAATTTAGGAAGACTCTGCTTCAAAATAGAAAATAAAATACGACTGGAGGTGTACTTCAGTGGCAGACTGCCTCTGAGTTCAATCCCCAGGCTCTCTTCCACAAAAAATAATATATATCATATATATGTATCAATCAATAACTTAACAAAACTAATCCCAAATAAAATTGTATTAGAATGTCTCCCATTTTTTCTGCAATCTGTTTATTTGCTGAAATACATCTTGACCCCAAATAATTTAATCTTTACTACTTTTGTACATTTTTTTGTATTTTACTTTTTTGTTTAATGTAAAGTAAAATAAATTTATTGTCAATAGATAATTTACAAAAGCATATATAAGCATAATTTTGAGAACCGAATCAAAACTGATGTTATATAATTAAGGAAGTGTTTGGCTGTAGATGACAATAGAGAAAAGAATTAAGAGTTAACAAAGGGCTAGAAAAAGTGAACATTCTTTAGCATAGAAACCTCCTACTATTAAAGTTATTTAAAAATGGTTTTAAAATGTTTTACTTAATGTTAAGGAAAATCCATCATAGTGATGAAATGCTGACCCAAGGAGAATGCGCTTTATACAATTGTTTTTGCCTAAAAAATCTAGCTAATGTCTTCGAATGTAGAAAAATGCTCAATGTGGGAAATATGACCCAATTAAAGTATGAAAATGAAATTTTAAAAAGTTGATTCACAAATTCAGTTTCAGTAATTTGATTCATTACTGTGAATATGTATTTTTACAATTAACAAAAGGTATATACTGAGAGTGATGCTAATGAATCAAAGTTCATGAGAGAGAGAGAGAGAGAGAGAGAGAGAGAGAGAGAGAGAGAGAGAGAGAAAGAGAGACAGACAGACAGAGAGCGCTTACTGCATACTGCATACTTACCTGGTTTAGGACATGCCTAGAGGCTTAGTTTGATCCAACAAAGACAGTCCATTAGTCACCTGAGACTGTCCTTATAAAATGCCATTGACTGGAGGCTTAGGCTACAGAAATTCTACTCACAGCTCTGGAGGCTGGGAAGTCTATGGTGTCAAGGTGCTGGCCAACTTGGCTGCTGGTGAGGGACATCTGGCTCCTGTGCTCACTGGCCTGTCCCCGGCATGTGTCTGGAGAGGGAAAGCTTGATGCATCAGTGCTATCTCTTTTTCTTCTTCAGAGGCTACTCACTGATCCTGTTGAACTAAGACCTCACTTTTATGGTCTCACTTCACCTTGGTTACTTCGTAATAGCCCTATATCCAAATATAGAACGCTGAGGGTTAGAACTTAAATATGAATTTTGGAAGGTCAGACATGGATGGATTCTCTTCATATATATATTTGACTGGATATATTTATATACATATATGTAATATGTATATATATTAATATATACATGACACCTGAGGGGCAGGGGCAGGTCTCTTTAACTTTGCTCTGAAGGAGCAAACATCTGTCTTCATGGGTTAGGGAAGATTCAGGGCATTGTTGTTTTTGGGTTGTTGGGAATAAATGGAGGTATATTTATTACTGTTGGTATAAAATTCTTCTCAGGTGAGAACCAATGATATAAATAGGTAAAGTTCTTAATCCAGCAAGCAAAATTTGACTTACAGAAAAACAATATTCCTTGACTTAGAAATACAAATATTATGCCAGGCGTGGTAGTGCTTAATTGTAATCCCAGTTCTTGCAGGACTGAGACAGGAGTATCACAGGTTTGAAGCCAGCCTCGACAATTTAACGAGGCCCTCCACAACTTAGTAAGACCCTGTTTCCACATAAGAAATAAAATTTGGCTGGGGATATAGCTCAGAGGTAGAATGCTTCTGGGTTCAATCCTTAGTCACACACACACGCACACATACATACATACACACACACACACACAAATAAAAGAAAAAGAAAAACAGAATGAGAAAAGAAGAAAGAAAGAAAGAAAGAAAGAAAGAAAGAAAGAAAGAAAGAAAGAAAGAAAGAAAGAAAGAAAGAAAGAAAGAAAGAAAAGAGAAAGGTAAATATTAAGCTGGGCTTGGTGGCACACACTTATAATCCCAATACTTGGGATTATAAAATAGGAAGATCTCAGGTTAAGAGTGGCCTCAGCACTCAGCAACTTAACAAGACTATCAACAACCTAGCAAGACCCTGTTTCCAAAGAAAAAATAAAATAGGGCTGAGGTATAGCTTGGAGGTGGAATGTCCTTGAGTTCAATCCCCAGTACTAGGAAAAAAAAAAAAAAAAAAAGGAAATTCAAATATTAAGAACAAACAATAAAAAAAAAACCCTGCAAGATTTTCTAGAAAACACTAAATAGTAAAAGTTATAAGGTAGAACTAGTGTAAAGCATATACTAGAAAGCTTTTATAATCTTTTATTATCAAAATTGCATAATTATATGAATCTTTCTTTGAGTCCATTGGTCCTTTTCATTTTTTGCCATTTTTAATCTGCTACTGATTGAGACAATCCAGTCAGTTTTATTTTCATTTAAGTGTTCTAGCATTTTTTTAACTCTAGAATTTCCAATCTGATATTTTTTATAAATTTTATTTCTCAACTAAGGTGACCCAACAGGTCCCTAATTAATATTATATTTTTCTTTAAATATATATTTTATTACATAATGTTATATTTTAGTATGCATTATTGTATTCTATTTGTCAGTTATTTAAAAGACATTATTTATGAAATCTAGTATCTGAATTATCTTAGGGTCATTTTCTATGAAGACTTTTTTGGCTAGAGGTTATATTTTCTCAGTTACTTGGATGTATAATAAATTTTGATTATATTTTGAATGTTTGGATAATACATTGGATGATTCTTCTAAGAGTATTGTTTTGTTTGTTTTCTGGGCATCTTGAACAGAGATTCCAGTTAGTGTAGATCTAAAAAAAAAAAAAAAGAAAGAAAAAACACTATTCAAGCTCCTCTCTTAGAGGAATCTTACATCCAATTTCTTTTGACCCTTGGATTTTTTTTTTCTTTTTTGGTACTAAAAATTGAAACCAGGAGCATTCTACCTCCAAACTACATCTCCAGCCCATTTCATTTTTTATTTTGAAACAGGGTCTTACTAAGTTGCTGAGACTGGCTTTGAACCTATGATCTTTCTGTCTCTGCCTCTCAAGTTCTAGGATTTCCAATGTGTGTCACCATACCCAGTTTGAATTTTGGTTTTATCAGGCTTAGTCTAGTGTTTATATTACTGTATATATGCTTCTTTTTCCTAATTTAGTGCCTTTCTTGGGATTTGAAGTGTTCCCCTCTCTGGCTGTGGCTGGATTCTAATATCTCTCAATACTACTTAACTTTGGTTGTCTGTGTTCATCCTATAGCCTGAAAATGATTTTGTGGTCCTATGATCATTTATACAAGCAGCCCAACACTATGATCGGTACTTGATTTACAGCTTGCCTTAGTGATCCAGAGCAAGCATGGAGCTGGTTTCATGAGTTTCCCACTTCTTAGGAATTACAGTTTGTAATGCCTGCTGCCCAATGTCTGCAAACAGTTGCCTTAGACATTTTCCTCCAATTTTATGGTTGCTTACCACACCAGGGTGAGTTTAGTTCCAGTTATTTTAACATTGGCAGGAGTAAGAGTTTCTTGCATGGTTCTTAATTGTTTTATTTGTTGGTATTTCATAGGTCTCATTCCATAAATAAAATAAATTACATCAATATATTTTTATGCTGAAATATCTTTACATTCTTAGGATTATATCCTTATATCCTTAAGATTAAATCAAGGTTAACCAAGTTGCCTCCCTCTTTTTATATGTTATTATTTCAAGTATGTTAGTGTTTTACCTGTCATTTTATGTTATAATCGCAACTAAAATTAATGTCTAGATTAAGTCGTAGTAGTACTTTTTGTTTGGTGACAATGAACTGGAAAACTTTCTTATTTATTTGCATATTTTGAATCCATTTATAAAGTAGAATACTTATTTCTTATTTGAATATTTGCTAGAACCTGGCATATCATTTTTTACCTGTTTTTCTTCAAGGATATACCTTTATAATTCTTTCCTATTAAAACAATAATTCCATAATGTATTCTTAGACATATGCAAGTGTTTCATTAGGTTATATAATTTGATTTAGACTTTTGTTGGAAATGAACCTATCTCCAAAGTGGTTGTAAACATTTACATTTCTACCAGTAGTCTATGAGCCCATCTTTCTATCTTATATTCACTTATATTTGTTATGCTCAGGTTTTCAATTTAGGGACGTTTGATAGGTGATACATATATTTTGGTTTTAATTTCAATTTTCTTGATGCAGAATTAAGTTGAGGTCATTCATTTTCCATTTTTTATTCCAAATTATTACATAATTTTCTATTTGGAGTTTGTTGTGTTAGTATTTTCACAGTTATATAAGGACCTGAGCAGGGCTACAGACCTCAGGGCCCAGCAGTGAGAGGTGGAGAAAAAGAGAACCCAGGGCTCCATTCTCACATCACGGAGGCCAGAAGCAAGACAGGGAGCAAGAGGAGGAGGAACCATATCTAATTCCCAAGGCCACACCCCTAGGGACCCACCTTCTCCAGCCACACAGACCAGACTATGCAATTCATGGACTTATCCACTGAAGGGATTACAACCCTCACGACTCAATTTATGAGCTCTTCAGGGGACCATTTTATATGTAACTATAACATTCTGTCCTTGGCCCCTAAAGAGCCCATGCCCATTTCAGAATGCAAAATGCACTTAGTCCAACTCTAAGAGTTCCCAGCGTCTTAAGAGTTCCAGGACCTCTCAAAAGTCTCAAAATCCAAAATTCCCTCTAAGACTCAAAGTGAACTTCTCTGAGCTCCTGTAAAAGAAAATGAAGTTCAAAATAAAAACAAAAGAAAACAAAAACAACTCCCATGCATCCAATATACAATGGCAAAGAGTAAACATTTGCATTCCCAAAGGGAGGAATAGGGCCATAGGAAAAAGGAATAAGAACAAAAAAGTATGAAAATCTACTGGGGCAAGCATCTTAGCTTGCAGCTTCGTCTCACACTTGGGGCACATGGGGCTGAGAAGTAATCTCCAGGGAGCCTTGTCAGCCCTGCCTCAGTGTCCTGGTTGATCACAATGGGTAGTGCACTTGCTCTTCCAGCCTGGTTCCATGGCTCACAAATTTCAGCCTTTCTTCCTGGTCTTTCCACATTTCTGGTGTTGTTTCTGAATCTTTGGGGTTATTCTTAGCTTCACTCTCACAGCTTCACAAATTGACCCACTTGGGCCTGCTTGAAGGAATTCTGACCCTGCCACCCATTGCCTGGCTTCCTCGGCATTCTTTTGAAATCGGGGGTGAAACCTCTATAGCCCCCCCTTTTTCCAGAAAAGACAGCATTACATGAGCTCTGAGATGGACCACCAATAGAAAGGGTAGTCACACCCTCTTTAATCTTGCCACTGGGTCTACCTCCGTCTTGACCAAGGCACAACCCATCCTAAGGGTAGTGCTGGGCATGCCTCCATCCTGGCCACAGGGAAGGAATCCAAGTGCAAATCACCACCCTTGTTCCTAATCAAAGCATTCTACATCCCTTCAGTCATCTTTTTTTCACAGTACCATCTCTTGGAGCCCCAGCTTTACACATGCCTTACCAGCCAAACTGCAAATCTATAAAGTCTCTCTGCTTTACTTTCCTCTCCCCAAATTCAGTGTATAATTTGCTGAATATGTCACTACTTAGTGTGACTCTCATCAATCTAGTGAGACCCTGTTTCAAAATAAAAAATAAAATCAGACTGGGGGTGTAGCTCAGAGGTATAATGTTCTTGGGTTTAATCCCCAGGCCCCCCCCCAAATAATAATTTGCTGAATGTTGACATCAATATTCATAATGCAGTTTGTATATTTTGCTGTTTTGAGATTTCCTCCACCAGTTTATTAATCTGTCCTTCATTAAATTTGGCCTCACACAGTTTCAGGACATGAGCAAATTTTCTCTTACAAAACAGTTCCAAAGAGTCACAATCCACACGGTCAGACTGAGATATAACTGCAACCCCACTTCCCTGGTACAAATTGTGTATTAGTCAGCATTTTCACAGCTATAATCGAAAGCCTGACTACATAATTTAGAGGAAGGAACATTTATTAGCTCACAGTTTTGGGGTTTAGTCCATGTGAGGCCAGGGTCTGAGGATCTCATGGCATGTTGGTGGGAAGAGGAGAGAGGGAGAGCACAAGGCTTTGCTCTCGCATCATGGAGCCAGAAGCAAGTGAGCAAGCAAGGGGAGGAGAAGCCCTATATAATTCCCAAGTCCACACCCACAAGGACTCACTTTCTGCAGCTATACCCTGCCAGCATAGGCCACTACCCAGATAAATCGATTACAGTAGATTTATCTACTGCTGGGTTTAAAACGCTCAAGACTCAATTACATCAACTCCAGATACCAATTTATGAGTTCTTCAGGGGGCCATTATATATCTAACGATAACACAGGTTTTGCATCCATAATCCAAAAATCTGAAATTTGAAATGCTCAGAAATCTGAAACTGGGTGTGTCAACACGATGCTCAAAATATTTTGGATTTGGGGGGTAAAATGCTACAAAATTCATATTTTATATTTTGGATTACACATGTTCAGCATGTGAAATCAAATCAACGCTTCCAAAATTCCTATAGATTTAAAGATCTGAAACACCTCTGGTATCAAACATTTTGGTGACGGGATAATTAACTTGTATTTTTTATAGTTAGTAAGAGTTCTTTACAAAATGCCAACCCAATATCAATTTTTTCATTATAAATATCTTTTACTAGTTTATCACTAGTTTTTAATTTTGTCTCTTATTGGAATATGTTTAAATTCAATGTAGTCATTTTTATGAATTATCAATTTACTATCATATCTGTTTTTCACCAATCTTTTCTGAAAAAGTCTATTATTCAAATGTCATAAATATTTATTTACATTTCTTTTATAATTTATAAGTTTTTGCTTTATAAATGTATTATTCAACTTGCAATACTACATTTTTATAATATATATAGGGAGATACTAATTTTTTTCTATATGGATAATCAGTTTTTCATCACTAATATTTAAATAATATACTATTATTCCTTGTGTTTGAAACCTTCTTTGCCTGACATAATTTCTATAGAGAATGGTATATTTCTGAACACTCAAATCTCTTTTTTTTTATTGTAATAATTCGTGCTTTGTATTTATACATTTTTGTTAGGTACAAATTGATAAAGACAAATGTGCACACATTTCTCATCTGACCCTATCCCCAATTCCCACCCCGCTCCCTCGTCCTCCCTCCCTCTCAAGTTCAGTTCAGTGAGTGATCTTGATATAATTGTGTAAGTACATCATGTGCCTTAGTATGCTCTCCCCCCCCCCGTCCATTCCCTTCGGTTAAGTCTACTTCTTTGTTTATCGAGGGTCTCTACTTTTTCATCTGGGGACCCTCTTATGTCCCATCTACTCCCTAACATCCGCATATTAGGGAGAACATATGTTTCTTTACTCTTTGTGACTGGCTAATCTCACTTAACATAATGTTTTCCAATTGCATCCATTTCCCTGCAAATAACATGATTTTGTTCTTCTTTTTGGCTGAGTAAAATTCCATTGTGTACATATCCCATAGTTTTGTAATCCATTCATCTGTCGATGAACATCTTTGCTGCTTCCATAGTTTGGCTATTGTGAATTGAGCTGCTATAAACATAGATACACATGCATCCGTCTGATAGTTTGGTTTCCATTCTTTTGGGTATATACCCAGTATACTTGCCTCTTTCTCTGAAAGTATTAGAGTATTTAATTTTTATTATTTCATAATAATCTTGATATCTATCTAGTAGTATCCTTATTTAATTCTTCTAGAGAATTTTCTTACCTATTCATGATCCTTTGCTCTTCCTTATGGTTTTCTGAAGTTTGGCAGATTTCAATAAAGACTCTTGTCATTGTAATTGCATTAAATTTAAAGATAACTCTTACAAACTTGATATCTTATTGAGTCTTTCAGTATATAAAAGTATTGCATGTCATAATTTGATGAGATCTTGTCTTATGTCTCTCTATTTTGTAATTTTCCCCATAAAGCTTTCATACATTTTTATTAGATTCATTCCTAACTTTCTCATGATTTCGATTGCCATATTAATAGGATATTTTCTCTGTAACATGATCTAATTGATTTTAATCAGTGTATGAAACACTGATGCCTTTTGAATTTTAATTTTTCAATTTGGACACCCAGCTGTTAGATACAGTGTTTTATCTGTAAGACTGGTTTGGATCTTCTCTGACATTATACCAACTGCCATTCAGGAGATTTTCATTTCCATTAATCTAAGTAGCTTAATTCCTGCAAGAGGGGACACAATTCATAAGCTACACAGAAGACTGGGAAATTTATCCTTCTTATATATCTAAGAACAATATATATATATATATATAGTATACTTATATATATACTGTATACTTATATATAAGAACAGTTGCTAATTTCAGGCAAAAAGTAGCTAACACATACTGTTTACCAATCTCTTCCCCTAAAGATACAATTTCCAATTTATGCCAACTATCAGGTTTCCCTTAAGCTTTCGAACTGCAAAGCAAAGATAACTGAACCACTGCATTTAATAATAGATTATTGGGGTAAGTGAGTTTGGGGCTGGAAAATGTGAAAGTGGAATCATGGAAAGAAGTCAGGCAGGAAGTGTAACAATTCAGGGAAGACATGATTGTGACTTTGACCAGTCATGGTAGTAGGGATGGTACAAAGTCCTCAAATTGTGAATATACATCTACAATAGTATTTGTGAGGCTGAGAGAGGAGGATTGCCGATTTGAGACCAGAGTGTTATAAGTTAGTGAGACCCTATGTCAAAATTTTTTAAAAAGGAAAGATGGGACTAAGGATGTAGCTCAGAGTTAGATTCACCCTGGTTTCAATCCCCAGTACCACAAAAAATATTAAAAAATGAAATAAAAACTAGTTTTAGCATTTACTCTATGCCATGGTTTTATTTTGAATACTGGGGATACAACAATTATTAATAGAGTTCAAGTCCCTGCTCTTAGGTACCTAGCAATTCAGTAGAGGAAGCAGATAATGAACAAACAATAAAAAGATGAATATATAGTGTTAGGAGTAATTACTTTTAGACAGGGTAATAAACAAATAAAGGGGTTAGAGAAATATGCTAAGCACTCCTTTATAAAGGGGGTCCATTAAGGCCTCCCTGCAGAGGAGTCATCCAGACATACACCTGAGTGTCCTGAGGGTGTCTTGAGCTTTCTAACTGTGAGGGCGGGGAGGGTGAACCAGGCAAAAGGCGCAGTAAGTGTTTGATGTACTAATATAAATATCTCAACAGATTTCCTAATCTTGAAGCACTCTTGAATTTCGGGAAGAAGGTCCACAAAATCACAGTGCATATTTTTCCCTCTGGAAACTGTTTCTTCTTATACTTTCCAGGTATCATTACTTTGCTGGAGATATTTTTATCAAGACACTACTAGAGTTTTTTTATTTTGTTTTGTTTTTCCCCTCATAGACTATTCTAGAGTATTTTAACAGCCTACTATCAAACCTCTTGTTTTTTATTTTTATTTTTTGTTTTCCATATTTGACAAAATTAGGGTTTTATTTCTAAAACATAACAGTTTTTACATAGGTACTTGAACAACTTTCTACAGCTTCCTATTGCCCAAGGCAAAATCCAAAACCACCACTCAAGGCATTTAGAGTTCAGTGCATCTTTTTTGACACATCTACCACCCCTTCCTCATTTTGTAGCATTCCTTTACTTACACAATATATTCCAGAAACCTTGCATTTCTGAAATATAACATACTTGAACTCCATAGACACTCTGCTAATTCTTGTAATAAAATAATTAATGAGACACGGATTTTTCTTTTCAGGAACTCACAGTATAGAGGCACAGAGAATGTAGTAGATAATTTCTATATTATATGATTAGTATGTGTGCAAAATTGTTCAGTACATGGTTCAGTGAATTTTGTATTATCAAAAAACAAATTATGCCTAAAGTAGTTCTGTATTTTATGGATTTTATTTTTTGAACATGATAAAATCATTTTTGTATGCATACTAATGCTCATATCTTAAAAAATTTCTGCAACCCGAGACTTACTTTATTCATAAAACAAGTGAAAATTTAATAGCATTTAATTTTTGAGAAAAGATTTTTCAATAAATAAGTGAAAGAAGTTTTTTTGTTTATTAGTATAACTATATTTTCTATAGCTTAGATACTAGATGCATTTAATTTAAGTTCTATGCTTGTACGCATGTACATGAGACAATCAGCTTAAAGGACACCTCTGGGAAATTAAAAAGATGTAAAGTAAATAAGCAAAAATTATTAAAAGTTACCAGCAGAATGGGGCAATTTAGTCACCCTGCTTAATGGCAGCAGCAGTGACTTTGGGTTCTTCCATATCAACTTAGGTTCAATTATCTTACAGTCTCTTTCCTAGGGTTCTATCTGGAGTTATCAGAGTGCCTTTGGGGTCCATGGTACCTGAACTATCAGTAAAGATTGTGATTGTCTATGCATGTATTAACCTCTTACACTCAGAATCTCAAAGGAGTGGTAAGCATTAAAAGCCTGAGAAGAATTTTAAAGGATTTAGTATTCCTTTATTTTAGTCTCCCTTCTCTCACCAGTCTCAGGATCCTGGTTTTCAGCTGGTAACTCTGGATGTGATGGTGAATTGAAGACTCATTCACAAAGAGAAAAGCATTAATATTACAGAATTCTTCCAGTTTATAAAACTGACTCTTGATTTGTGGAGGTGTTCATCTATGTCATCTTGTCTGATTCTGCTTTAAGGAACAGCATCTGCTTTGTAGTGTGGATTTTAGGCAAGGATTCCACCTCTGGGATATAAGCATTAGCCTTGACCCTTCCATTCTTCCTATGCCAACATGCTTCAGATCTGATTTAAGTTGTCTAATTATTCATCTATTCTGGCCTTACTGACATCACTGGACCACCCATGTGACTTAGTCTTGGATTGTTGTCCTGATTTTTGCTTTGTTGTATTCATTTTTTTTTTATAAATTCTGCCTTGTCTTCTTAGCCTAGGGATGTTGCTCCCACAGGTTACTCTTATAGATCTTATCTTTTATTTATAGATTTATAATTTCTTGATACATAATCTTCCTAGAGATCTAATACTAATTTGCAGACTTAAACTCCATTTCACTCAACAATCTCTTATTATGTTTTAGGTACTTGCTAAATTTTAGGTATAAAACTCTGAATAAGTATCACTGCCTTTCCTTCTGGAATTCATTATTTTATTCAAGGAAATATATATATATATATATATATATATATATATATATATATATATATATACACACACAACTAGGTAATAACAACACATTGTATTGTGGGTGAGTGTGATTATTTAATAATTAGGAAGTGCTCTAGGAGTAATAATAGGGTGTAGATTACTTGAGTAGAGTGGAAAAGGGGAGAAGGAATAAGATTTTGCAAAAAAAAAAAACAACAGAATTTAATTTTGAAAGATGACTAAGAATTTGCTGAGAACTATAGGTTTTTCAATGCCTTTAAGTGGGAAATTCTATCCCTTATTTCAGAAATCTCAATTGTCCATGTTAGTAGTTGTCCAACACAGATAAATACCATTACTACTGGTAGCAACTGTCATTATTGTGACCTTACAAATACATTGATTTTCCTTGATGTTAATTTGCAGTATGAGATTAGGAGTCCTAGTTTGGCTACTAAATAGCTCTGCGAGCATTCACTAAAAGAAAATAACCTCCTAATTAGTTAATTAATTTTGTGGTACTGGAATTGAACCCTGGGACATTCTATCTCCAAGCTACACTTTCAGATGTTTTAATTTTTTTTTTTTTTTTAACAGGGTCTCCGTAGGTTGCTGAGAGTCTGCTAATGTGCTGAAACTGGTCTAGAACCTATTATCATCCTGTCTCAACCTTCCAAGTACTAGGATTAGAGGCATGTGCCACCTGTACTCAGTTGGTCTCAATTTTTCAGAATAAAGTAAGGTGTGAATTCCATTATTGCTCAAGTGGCATTTTATCCCCCAGACCTATGAAATAAGAAGTGAAAACCTCAAAGCTAAAATACAATTATTCTTAAGTAAACTGTATGCAATAAAATTTATTTATTTTTGTGGTACTAGGGATTGCAATAAAGTTTATTTATGCAATAAAGTTTATTATTAGCCAGGCATGTTGGTACACTCCTGTAATCCCAGCACTTGGGAGGCTGAGACAGGAGGATCACATGTTCAAGGAGGCTAGTCTCAGGAATTTAGCAAGGTCCCTCAGTAACTTACTGAGACCTTGTTTCAAAACAAAAAATAGAATAGGGCTGAGGGTGTAGCTTGAAGGTAGACTACTTTCAATATCCTCCAAAATATTATTCATGGATAAAATTGCACTTCATAAATTAATAAATAGTCCATGCTATAGTTTGCATTTCCTTGGAAAAATTTCAAAGGATGAAATGATAAATAGTTTTAAGAAAAAAAATTACATGCCTTATGAATAAATGATTATGTTTTACTTATTATGTTATTACATTTAAGTTATAATGAAATCAAAATTTGAATAAGTTTAAACAAATTTAGTACAACTAAGATTGTTTTAAATTATTGCCAAAGAATAACATATTTTTCTTATGTTGCTCCCTGCAGAAGTTCAATGGTAAATCATGTTTGTTTTAAAGATGTCCAGACTGAGGTATAGATAAAATATGAAGTATATCTCATCCTCAAAGTTTCTGGTTACTTTGCCTTATGAGGTCATCCACAATAAAAAGCAACCGTGGGGTGATCTGATTTGAAAGTATCATAAAACGCAAAGACTATTTGTAAAATTCTAGTGGTCTGAACATAACTGAGATGACTCATCTAATGAATGAGATACTGGAGCTTCCACAGAATTCCAAGTATGTGAGTGTTTTTTATCTATACTCTCCCATCCCCCCATTTTCCTGCTCTTTTTCATTCTCATTTTCACTGAATGGCATTTTTTTTAACTACATCCTTTGATTTTCACATTCCCATGCCTCTTCAGTTTTCACAGGTACTATTGGGGTTATGTATCTACTACTTTTGATCTAAATGCATATTGTGTGTGTGTGTGTGTGTGTGTGTGTGTGTGTGTGTGTGTGTGTGTGTGTTACTGGGGATTGAACCTAGGGGCATTCAATCTCCAAACCACACCCCTCAATGATTTTTATTTTCTACTTTGAAACTGGGTCTCCCTAGATTAATGAGAGTCTTCTTATGTTTCTGAGGCTGACCTGGAACCTGTCATCCTTCTGTCTCAGCCTCCCAGGGACTGGAATTACAGGCATGTGCCACCACACCTAGCCTGAATCCATAGTTTTAAAAAAAGTTTTCTTAGAGGTAGAGATAGGAGTTAAGAGATCATGACTTCACATCCTGGTTTTACTTGACCTTAGCTAAATCACCTAAGTTCACTGGAACTCAGACCTTCATCCTATTTTGAAATGTGTTATTTATGACTTCTTCAAAGATCTCATTTTTAGTCTAACACATACATACTAGGTACCTAGTCTGGGCCAGGATGCAGGTTACTGATGTCGTCTCTGCCCTAAAATAGCTACAGTCATTTTTGAGCTCAATGATCTAGCCATATTCCATTCCTTTCTCTTGCTTTATTATAGGAAGGAAGGTGAAAATAACAAGATCATAAATGACCTTTTAAGTCATGTCAAGACATACATTGTGCCTTTCTGTATGTATAAAATAGAACAGCTACTTATTTCTAATACTATTAATTTACCTAAATAAAATATTACCTGAGTCAAATAAGACAGCCTTCTAAAAGAGAACAAAATTCTGATTTTTAAAAATTAACAAATCTTTGCATTTTAATTACAATGTATTTTTCAGTTTCCTTTTGTTTCTTTATAGTTTCTGAAATATATTAATCTATTTTTAGGGTTTGGGTCTTCAAATAACTAATTTTCCAGACACTTTCCCAATCATTTTCAAATCCATGTTTATTTTAAAAGCAATGCAACCCATGTGTTTCTAATTCATTTTACTTAATATATCCAAATATTTTCATCCATGAATGTATTAGTAGAGGAAGAGATTCTTTTACTGGGTGTGTGAAATGCTTTGATATGACAATTTGCCAAGAAGGAAAGTAACTAAAAGTTTGATGTTCTTGGTATCTATGATATGCATACCACTAAATATATTCCATCTCTTCCTCACAAAAATAAGAAGTACATAGTCAAATCACAATATTGTTTTTCCTTTTCTTTCTAAGTTATATGGATCTAGTCTCTAGATCTTTGTAATCCAATTTATCAACTTTTCCTCAGATTCATATCTGAGTATTTCAGACAATAAAAAGAAGTCTAACATACTACTAAAAAGACTTTCACTTGGGTTGACGTTACTAAGAAGCTGATTATGGGTAGGAAGGAAACAATATTATTTCCATATGTCAGAGATTATTATCCAATTAACATAAAAATAGCAAGGAGAAAACAATCCGTCTTCTCACAGTAAGTGTGGCCTTGCCCATACTTTATCTGTCTACTGAATATGAACAATTTCAGCCTTTTCCTTGTTTTCTTCCCTCACATACATTTCCTCCAGACATGCACATAGGTTCTAATAGTAATGCAGTCTCAAAAAAGCGAAAGAATCTACTTCACTAGGAGCTCAACAACATTATGGAAGAAAACAAAGAAATAGACTTATGTCCATCCCAAACACTGTGACTTAAAAACTGCTTGACTTTAGGGAAGTTTTAATTGAGGGGTAAGAGTTTTTTTTTTTTTTTAACTTAGTAAGATACTCAGTTTCTTTATTTGTAAATAGAAATAAAAGTATATATCTGAATTGTTATAATAATGGAGAAAACTACCTAAAACTATAATATTCCCATCACTCCCTTTAAAAATATATCTAACTTAGTTCTAGATGTTGATGGGCTACAAGTTATTAGATGCTTCCTTTAACTATGTTTCTAAAATTGATTCAATTTAATAATAATTTTTAAAAAGAAAACATTAAAATCATTATTGCAATTCCAGCAGATGGTATACTATTTTCTATAGCCAGGTGAACACATATATTATTTTCAGTACTTCTCCAGTTTTTAATAGCAAGTAAAGCAGAGTTCCTAAAACTTAAAGAAGGCTACTTTCATGAATATTTGCCTTTATAGATTAGGTTTTAGATATATTAATTGACAGTGTCTTCAGTTCTGATAAAAATTAACTTACCTTTTACTTATAGATATAAAATAATAGCTGGCAATTTGGATTACTGGTAAAACTGAAAGAGAAGGCAATTTTATGTGATTCCTGATGAGAAGAAAAAATAGGAAATTCCTTCAATTTTCTCATGTGTCCAATTTACATAGCCCCTCATTTTGGATTTTGTCTCTGTCATGGTTTTGAACACTTCCTTATTTTCTGGCACTAGGAGATACTACAAGCTCACCTTGTATTTTCTCTGCCCTAGACCTTGACTCCTTTTTCTTAGAAAGTCATATTAGAAATCAAGGTCCAAAGCCAGGTGTGATGATGCACATTTGTCATCCCGGTATTTGGGAGGCTGAGACAGGAGGATTGCAGGTGTACAGCCAGTCTCAGTTACTTGGTGAGGTCCTCAGCAATTTAGTGAGACCCTGTTTTAAAATAAAGAATAAAAATAAGGATGGAGTGTTTCTTGGAGGTGGAATGCCCTGGATTCAATCCCCAGGACTGAAAAAAAAAAAATCAAGATCTGAGTATAATCTGAGTGTTATGACTGAATGGTGTCCCCATTCAATCAACATGTTGAAGTCATTTTAATTTCATTTAAAGTATGTCGAGATGTGATTTTCTTCTTATCTCTAAACACACACACACACACACACACACACACACACACACACACACACACACATCCCAGCACCTTTTTAAATAATTTACTGATAACCAAAACTAGATTTTGTCATTAAGAAAAATTATTTCAGCCCAGTATGTTATATGGGCCACTTACCCTCTGCCATGCTGCTAGATTTTCCAAATTTTTGGTATGAGAAGGAGACAAATTAAAGCCTTAAGTGTTATATACAAATATGACAAAGCTTTTCCATTTCTAAAATGGGAGTGCAATGTTGGGGTGCAGGAGTATTAATCATACTAGTTACAGTAAGAGAGCGGCAGGTGAATGGGCTGCAATTTTGTCTTTAAAATCCTGCATTTCTTTTCCAAATAAGACCCTCTGTAAAATCACATCGACACAGTGGTAGATGTGGCACAGCACACGGGGCTGCTTCTGCTATACATCAGGGACCACAGGGTCATTCCTTGAAGACTTATTTCCTGTTATTCCTGGAGATCAAACAGTTGGGCATGCAAACAAGGAAGCTGTTCTGACCTCATACTCTTCTGGTCCCCAGGGAGGCCCTTAAAGGGGGGGGGGCATTGATTTTTTTTTTTTTAACATCAGACAGATACATACCACAACTAGTAGTAAATTGCCTGTTATTCTCTGTATTATGTTTCCCAGGGAGTCTTTCGTAAAAAGAAACCAATCATTTCAACTTTTCAGGTATGAAGTTGCCCTTAAATTATATACTTTATAATCTTAGACCATACTGTGTCAATAACAGGAAAACAAAAAGAGAACATAGTTCAAACATATAAAGAATGGATATTTGCTGAAAAGAAGAGGAAACATTGCACTTGGATGTGTTTAAGGCTACCTTTGGACACAACTCAAAATTATTTTTTTCATAAATATATGAATGCTTTATTTCTCCTATTTGTCATAAGACAGGATTATCTCCAAATTGCATAAATAATTATCATCATTTCAAAGCATAATTCAAAATTGGAATGTTAAAAATATCCAAACATTATTTAATTTTAATTTCTTATGCAATTATTCTAGTTCTCAAATACATCTTATTGAGAGACATCTTAGAAGAGACTTGTTCAGAATAACGCTTAAAATACATTAACGTTAAGGACTCAATGGGGGTAAATGAATAAAAGCTAATCAAAAGGAACATATAATGTTACTACTTCATTTTAACAAATGATACCTTTTAGGATATTGTTCTAATTTGTAATAAAAGTAGAATTTGACTATTAAAGCAGAATCTAAAAATATGTAATAAATTGAAATCTACCCAGTGCTGATACTTGTTTGGACTTAGAGAATTTGTCACCTCTTAAAACACAATGTCTCTATCCTCTCACTTTCTGAATACATTTATGAACTCTGTTTTTCATGAGATATCTCCCCTTTTTGAGTACTTTTCTTTTGCTCACAGGCTGGTCTCCAGCAGCAGTGCATCTATGCTTGAGCTGTCAGAAATCAGAGCACTAACTGACCACCTGCATTGAGAGCACATTTGTACAATCTTGCAGTTATTTCTGATTGATTTGTTTTCAGGTGGTGGAAACCCACCACCTAGTCATGGCTTATGTGGTATCATATTTTTACTGGACTGACCTGACTCTAATGGACTTGTGAAGGTTGCCAGACTTGTACAAAGTAAATGGGTAGCTATTTTATCTAAAATAAACCAGGGTCCAGAAATTAAAAGATGGAATAATAGATTCTTATTAGACAAGTTTTGTATAAATTCTGATATTTTGAGAAATGTAAAGTGTTGAGACTTGATCTAGCTATGGATTCAGCTGTGTTTATTTCAAAGTAATTTTCCCATCACCTGTTGTGCATTAGATTATGGAATGGAAGCAAACATGTTATAAGGAGAAAAGTACTGACTGAGCTTAGAGAACTAATCGCTAATTTCAATTTTACTACTTTGCTGGGTCAAAGACTGAGCAGTGAAAAGGAGAAATGGCCATATTATCCAGCAATACTGCATCTGGATGTATATACAAAGGAGCTGAAATCAGGATGTACAAGAGATATTTGCATCCCATGTTCATTGCATAGCCAAGATGTGAAATCAACAAGTGTTCATCAATAGATAAATCCATAAAGAAATGTGATATATACACACATGCACATGTAATGGAATACTATCACAATTTTTTCTTTAAAAGGATGTTCTGTCATTTGCAACAACATGTGTGAACCTGGAGGACATTGTGCTAACTGAAATAAGGTAGGCACAGAAGAACAAAAACTGCCTAATCTTACTTGTATGTGGAAACTAAAAAATCCACTTCATAAAAGTAGATTGTAGTATGGTGGTTTCTGGAGGCTGAGATGGTGAGAAATGAGGGGGTGTTGGTCAAAGGGTACAAAGTTTAAGTTAGAAGGTTCACAATTGTTATCTATTACACAGCATGAGGACTATAGTTAATAATAATATATTGTTTATTTCAAAACTGCTAAGAGAATGCATTTCACATGTTCTCAACACACAAAAAAATAAATATGTGAGGTGATGGATATGTTAATTGGCTTAACTTAATCCTTCCACAATGCACGTGTATATGTGTGTATGTATAAATTATCATACACCATAAATATTTATAATTTTTATTTGTCAATTAAAATAAGATGACATGCAAAAAATGAAAAGAAAAGAAAACAGAAGAAGAGGATGATTGGGTCATTTCTAGGTCTCATTACTTCTCAGTTCTGTAATCCATGCATATTGTCAATGACCTCTTAGGGTTTATGTTTGAAAGAGTTGAAACCAGATGGGTGGCCTCCGACTGACAAAAAGGCTGATGTCATGTAATCTGAATAGCTAAGGAAGAAAGACTTATTGTATTTGGGAGGATTCCAAAATACATGTGTTAGTCCAAGGACTTGCATTTTTATTCCTATTTTCCTTATAATTTGTTGTAATTGCCCAACAATTTCAAGCATCACCCAAAATAGGCACTAGAAGATTGCATTTTCATTTTAGTTTGCCTTGCTGTTGCATACCTAAAGAAAAATAAATAAAACCCTGAAAGGCAGCCAACTCAAATATTGCACACCTGGCTCCCATTTGTTATAAGATTATCACTGAAAACAAAGATCCTTGACTTTTACAGCCCTCAATTGTGTGGCCTTCTCAGCAGCAACTCCCAGTCTAACCTAGTACACACTGAACCAAGAACAAAAGAAAGCCCTCACAAAGATCCATGTTATGATCTCCATATTAACGTCTCCCTCTCCTGGCCCCTGAACTCAATGACAACATTTAAAACAAAGGTATAAAAAAAGGAAATATGACAAGAAACAAGTTGGGTTTCTTCCATCCTTCCACCCACGTGTAACAATAAAACTAAAATACGACCAGAACATTTTCCTTTGGCAGGAGAATTTTGCTTTTCTTTTGGATATACCAAGGCCCCATAAAAGAAAAAAAAATTTCTCTCATGAGTTCTTTCAGTTTTAAAAATGTTTAGGTTTTTTCAAATATGCACTTGGATTAGGAAATCATGGAGGAAAACACAATAGAACACATTGCCAGAAGAGCTGCCTGCTGCCTAGGTGTGTCTGCATTGAACTGTTCCATTATGCTTTAGCTCTAAATTGTAATTTCTAATTACAATAGGCTTGCCAGCTTCATTGGGCCTGTGATAAAAGTATATGGAGAACAAAAATCTAAGGATAAGACTGTATTCAGAAAGACTTCAAGATCATTAAGACTAACCTTCTGGTTTTCAGTCCGACAGCATCTCAAGACTCCTAGATGTTGAATAATGTGCTATTTTTTTCTTTTCTTGAAGGTCTAGATGCATATATTTGAATAATAACCTTATCTCATTTCAATGAATATACGTGTCTGAAAAATCTTTTCTAAAAGGAAATATTATGGTACAATTCATGTACAACTATTATGTCCTTTTAAAGCTCACTTAAAATTTAATCTCATTATATATGGAGTACTTCAATAATCTATCCTTCTTTTCTATGTGCATTGTGCAAATATATTCAGATATTACTTGTCTAATTGGGACTAGCATCACCCCACACTTGGGCAAGCCTCTTGGTAGTCTGTCAGATGTATCCAGACCAAAGGTAGGATAATGTGTTCTTTTTCTTCTTTTTTCTCTCAGATATTCTAGATACACTGTTTCTGAATCTTAAGTATCAATAAGAAATTCTGTTAACTATTGTGAGTAGTTTAATTATGACACAAGGAAAACTGAAAAACTAAGCTGAAAGGATTGACTCAAAGTGATTGATGATGGAAAGACAATGAGAAAAACAAAACTTCTAGCATGGTGCAAATATAAGTAGATGTAGAGGTATCTGCTGTGGGATATCAAGGGAAGGCTACAGGTTAGTGTGAATAGATATTACACATCATGATTAGCAGATGACCTAGTTTTGCACAGATAAGAGTAATAGGCTCTTAGGAATAGAAAGCGAGACAGGAAACTCAGTGTGAAAGCAGTGGCAGGTAAGGTACTGCTAGTGAACTGGAGGTAGTATGTGCTTTAGTTGACAAAAGTCAGTAACAAAACTGGGGCAGTGTGTTGTGGGGTGGAATCTCTCTTCTGAATTCATATCAGTTTTCCAAATTCTCACTAAACCATGATAATCAGTTTCTTTGCTCCTGCAATAGTAATGAGCTCAATTATTCTGGGAGATCAAGAACACTGCTTTGCTGAATCTAGGGATGGGAATTCTTGTCAATTATTACTTGTGAAATCCAAAATGGAAAGTTAGTTTCAAGGACTTTCTTTTTTTTTTTTCATCTTTTGGTTCTGAGGATTGAACTCAGGGACATTCTACCTCTGAGCTACATCTCCAGCCCTATTTTTTATATCTTATTTTGAAACAGGGTCCCACTAAGTCATGGAGAGCCTCACTAAGTTGTTGAGGCTGGTCGTGAACCTGTGATACTACTGTCTCAGCCTCCCAAGTACTGAGATTACAGGTTTACACCACCATGCCAAGCTGAAGGGCAACTCTATTTGCAAGATGTCTTCATCTGTGTTGTGGCTTTTAACAAATAGTTTTTAGAACTGTGAAATCCAAATAAGGGAATTCATTATTTAGTAAGTGGATTTGCAATTTATTTAAAACTCTTAGGGCCCAGTGCTACCAAAAGTGAAATGAAAGGCACATTGTCATTCATTAATACAGTTGGTACAAAATATCTGGATGTCAATTTGACAATATACAAAAATAATTCTAAAAATATCGATACCATTGATTTTTAGGAAACCGTCTTAAGAATTACAAATACAATTTAAAAGTTGTGTATGACCATTATACTATAGTCTTTCTATTGTTAAATTCTAGAGTCTAAATGACTAATAATTAGGAATCAGATATTAAAATGGCTTATGACCTGGTCACAAAAATGGTGAGCTTTTGTTGAATGCTTGGAGACAAAGATGTATTTTGCATAATGAAACGTAGCATATGGGAAAGCATCTGATTCATTATATTAATTTCATGATAAAAGTAAAAGATGGGCAAAGCACCAAAAATGACAAACTTGGTTTTAGCCTGAAGGATTTTCTTACATATTTGTTTTAAAGTAAGTCTACTTAGCAAAAGATTATCTTATTTTTTTAGATATGCAAAGAACTTAACTTCATCTTTATTTTTTGAAAGATATCATTGCTGAATAAAGAATTCTTAATCGATACTTATTTCTTTAAATATTTTGAATATGTCATCCTAATGCCTTCTGATTTCACTTATATCTGGCAAAAAGTTAACTATTAATCTTATTGGGGTTCTCTTATAAGAGAAGGGACATTTTTTTTCTTACTGTTTTCAAGAGTTTCTTCTTTGGCTTTCATTACTTTGTAGAATGATGTATTTGTTTGGGTTCTAAGTTTATACTATTTTCTGTTAACTGACCTCTCTGGGTAGGTTATTGCTTTTCATTAGACTTGTTAAGTTTCATTATTTCTTTAAACTGTTTTTCTTCTCCACCTTCTCTCTTAGTTGTACTCTTATTACATCCATATTTGTATGATTAATGATGCTTGCATTTCTCTGGGTCTCTGTCCATTGTAATCCTACTACTTGGGAAGCTGAGACTGGAGGATCCCTGTTTGCAGTTGGCCTCAGCTACTTAGTAAGGCCCTCCTCAACTTAGTGAGACCCTGTCTCAAAATAAAGAATAAAAAATAAGGCTAGGGGTGGAGCTCAGAGGTAGAATGCCCCTGGGTTCAATCCCCAGTACAAAAAAAAAAAAAAAAAACCGGTCAATTTTTTCTTTTCTTTCTGTTTTTCAGCTTGCATATCAAGTCTGGGTAATGATCTTTGTGCTCCTGGGCCTGTGATCATTATTATTTTATTATTTGTTTGTTTGTGTAGTGACTGGTTGGATTGTTATAGTGACCTTTGTCTACCTGCCAATACCCTTTCCTTAACTATAGTAAGCTTCTGCTGTTGCTCCTCAGGGAAGTACAGGTTTGGTGGCTCACAGTTACCTGGTATGATAATTATATTAATATGTCATTTCCCCACTCCCTGACCACACCATCTATGAAACTCATTATATGTCCACTGATTGTTCTATTGTTTTAGTGATATCCCAAGGCATAAATTTCTCTGCAGATTAATTCAATTGATGGTTCCATCGAGTGGAAACAGTAGTCCCATCTTATTGACAGTTTCACACTGCAGTTTTTGTTGCTCATGGTGAATTGTGAGTCCATGAATATTAAATGGGAAATTCTAGAAATAAGCACTTGATAAGTTTTAAGTAACTTTTATTGCAGTGTAGTGTATACTTTTGTAGATTATCAATAGATGTTTCTTCTTTTGCTGTTGCCTTTAAGACTGTTTTCAGTGCTTCATGAAATCACATTGTTTTTATAATTTTCAACAGTTTTCCTGGGGAGTGAGTCACCATGGCTCCGTACTCTGTCATGCCAGAAGTCAGTCTCTTAATAGTTTAAGTTTTGGAGTGGCTTACAGAGACACTAATAGATATTTGTCATGGGAAAGTAACAAGATTAGAGGGATAACGTGGTGACACAGGTACAGTACAGGAAAATAGTATTATAAGACTGGGCAGGTTTTGAGATTCAAAGTAAAGTTGAAAGATTGGATTATGATATGTAGGTGAATAATAACTCCTTTTATTTCAGAAAGAAATACTGGGAAGATTTATAGTATAGGCTTTAAAGAATAGGCCTACTTTTTATTTTTTATTCTTTTAAAGTAGGTCCACAGAGAAGGATGGCGGACAAAGTAGCTGAGGTTTTTTCTGGCTAGGGAAAAGTGTTGAAGGGCCTATAAAATTTTGCAATTGAATTTATGGTGGTAGGAACAAATATTCCCAGTTATGTTATTTTATCAAAGCAGAAGTGTGAAGAATAATTTGGATTATTTCTGGATTGGGATTTCTCCAAGCAGATATTATGCAAACATATAGGCAAATGAATTTAGGATATTGATAAAAACACTTAAATCACTAAGTTTAGGATGTAATTTTAAAATAAAAATGGACACTAATTAAAAAGGGAGAAAGTTAAAAAGTTGTTGCACTCAAATTTCCAAAGATGTCAAAAGAATGATCATAGGGGAAGAATATGAGCAATTGGTCTGAAATAAGAAGAGGTGGTTAGAGAAGAGTTTATTTGGGTGGCAAAACCAAAGTTTTATCCTGTGCCTATACAGATGAGAGGGTGAGAACAAGGTCATTATAAAGGAGAAGGTCAAAGATATGAGAGAGTTTTAATTTAGGTGGAACCTCACATTGAAACCATTTGGGATAATGGCTGGAGTAGGAGTGGAGTAGAAATCAAAGAACTGAGTTACAATATGTTAAAGAAAGAAGAGAAGGTGTCAGCAGATGGCAGCAACAAGGGATAGATTATACTTGTCTAGTGGCGTGAGCTGCAAAAGCATAGCTTTATGTCTAAATATGCACTGATATAGAATTGGTTCCGTAGGCTAATATTTTTCAGACACTAAAGTAATGTAGTTCTGTGTTATTTTAACACTGAGAACTTCCTATTACCACATAGAACAATATGTATATTCTGATTGAAATTTTATATAATTATAAATCAAACTAAAATGATATAAACTGATAGATTACTAGTGACAATATCTATATAATAAGACTCCACTGATTTTTCTTTAATTTTAATGTTATGTAAAATATTCACAATGAACACACTATTTTGAATTTCAGCAAGAAACAATAAAGTCCATTTTAATTCTGGAAATCAAGATATAATTAACCCTGAGTTTTCACCAAACTATTTTTTAATTCCATTGGCAACGTAGGTTTCATTCAGAAGCCATCTACAGAATTCTATATAAATGTAAAATGAGAAAATAGAAAAAGTAGCTCAGGAAGTTTACATGCCACTATCTAAAGAAAATTTATATGTATATAACCCCAAAATTAATAAATTTGATTATTATTTTTGAACATGTATTTTGTTTTTGAGATAAGTTGAACAAGTGCATGTACTATTTTATTCCATTTATTTTATAGCTAAATATGTATCTTATCAACTGCAGATGCATAATGATAAATCTCTGAATAAAAATTGAAAATCAATTGAATAAGATACATTGGGTTATTTTTATCTGTTAATGAACATGTAGGAAACAAATATTTTAAAAATTAATTACATTTTGAGTTCAGGTAAAGGAAACTTAGTAACACATTTGGAAAAGGGCTTATACAGAAGTGAGAGGACAAATTCCAATAATACTGAAAACTAGGATACAGATTTTGAACTAGGCATTTCCAGCCCTGCATTAGTATTCTTTCCCTAATTCTCTAGTGAACTTAGAATAGATTGATTATCTTCTGTATATGCCTTATTTTTATTATAATATTCTATATCACTAACTATGTGGTCACCCAAAGCACATCTTTCCATGGACTTTATTACTGGTGTATTCTTGTGGTGATTAGGTATCTAATTTACCAATGCTTCTGAAGACTATGAGTAGTTTCTTTGCCAATGGAAAAAGGGAATCTTATTGGATCAGTAATCAGTTCCACACTATCTTGAAGCCATTTCAGAGAAGAAATTCATAATGTATTACTCATCTGTAACATTATTGTCTATTAGCAATATAAAGTGAACTACAAAAGTGAGTCATTTATGTATTGTTAACATACTAGCCACATTATAAATGTTAAACAAGGTAAGATGTTTATTAATATTAAATTATTTTACTTAAATATATCAAATTATTATTATTTCAACATGTAGCTAATAAAAATTATTAATTAAACATTTTATTGTCTTTGATATCCAGTGTATATTTTATAAATATGGTAAGTGTCAATTCTGAAAATAACATTCCAGGGACTCCATAGCAATTGTCGCTAGTGGCTTCTATCTGGAACTTTTTCCATTTATGGTTTCTGTATCAACCTGGGTTATATTAGAGAAGCAGAATAACATACTTGATATATAATAAGGGATTTTATTTAGGAATTAGTCCTTACGGAATTATAGAACTTGGCATAGACACTTCTGTAATGCATAATCTCTGTATCTAGGGTGGAGAGGGAAGCTTTAAGTGCCAGCCAGAGAGTAATCAGAAAGGAAAACTGCATGTGTTCGATGCCAGAATAGGTGACCTGCTACCATCATTTGGAGCCCACATCATTCTCTATTCACTTTATACTGTTGCAGTACGAGGCATATAAGAGAAAACATGTGACCCTTAACTTTCTGAGTCTGGCTCATTTTGCTTAACGTGATGCTCTCTGGATCCAACATTTTTCCTGCAAATGATGTAATTTCATTCTTCTTTAAGGATGAACTAAACTACATTGTATCTATATACCACATTATCTTTATCTATTTCTAAAGGAAGAAAAAAGGAGCCAAGTGCAGTGGCATGAGCCTGTGATTCCAGCAACTTGGGAAGCTAAGTTGGGAAGAAAATGATTTCAAGGCCAGACTGGGCAACATAGTGAGATTCCCTAACTCAAAAAAGGGGGATCGACAAAGGATTCATTCCAACAATCCATTTATTTCTCCCTCAAACACACAGAGGCTATTTTATAGCATTTCTTGAATAGCATTATTCCTTATGTCAGACTGATATGAAAAAATAAGAATTTTCAAAACCTCTGTGTATAAATGCGAATGCTGCTCATCACTCCAATGTGTTTTCCACTTGAAATTAGAAGGCACATTCTAAAGGTTGCTCATAAAAGAAAAAAACCTATGTGTAGTATCAAAGGAGAACTTAAAACTTGATCTTTCAGATAATCCAAAAGACAAACTGCAGTTCCACATGGAATACTTCCCCAGATACGTTTACTTACTGTCAAGATAAATGGTGTATTTGAAGGAGCGGGTAATAGCAGGTGTGAGAGTGGAAACTGTGAGCTTGATTCTGTGTCAGGGGACCAGTGGGAAGGTTTGCAGCTAGTGTACAACAGAGGCAATCAGCTCGTGTTTGAGGGAGTGGAGAGGAAAACACAAAGGAAAATGGTCTCATAAGTAAAAAGTTTCAAAGAGACATGACCAACATGTGCTGCTGGTCATGTGCTGTTTGGAATGGAAACCCAGGCTTCTGATATTTACAGGTGTTTCCTAGTTGGTGTTCCTGGAGCATGTTGAACATAAGAATGTTGGCTCAGTCATCTTGCTGCTGTGTTTAGGGTAAACTAGAAAACACAGACATTAAAATTAATGTCTAAATTAATTTAGGTGAAATTATCTTGTTTTATCTATTCTTAACACTTAGTCTGATATTAAATAGTCCAATCCTTAATATTTATTTGTTTCAATTTGGTCTTCTTTATTTTAAAGAAAATGTGACTGAAAACTTGAGATTTTCCTCTGTCTTCCTTGAATAGGTTTAGAGGTATAATTGAAAAAAAGGAGAGGTTTTTTAATGAAGCCTACCAATTAGACTTTCAGCTTCCTGAGTAATGGATATTGGTGAGAATGAGAGCTGAATTGTTTAGGCAAGAGAAGGGAATTTGAAGGCTTATTAGAGAGATGATAGCAGATAACAGAAGGACAGAAGGATTTGGGGGGAGAACAGGAAATTCTAATTGGGAATTTAATTAAGTTTCTATTATTTGGTGCATATTGTAGATGCTGTTATTATTGCCAGAGGGAATGTTGAGTAAAATATCTGTATCTTATTGTTATATTTTGAAAATGGAATCATTTCAGAAGCAGCAACCAAGTATCAAATCTTAAATCAAGGTGAGTGTTGGGAAATAATGGATATCAACTGCAGGAACATTGGTAAAACCAGTAGATAATAAGTAAAATGGTTCCTCAGAGAGATTGACTGCCACATAAATATATAACATGGATAACATAACTAACTTTTAAATAGTAACCAATGTTTACTTAATATCTGATATGATAAAGGGATCTGACAAGACTTTTTATGCATTATTTCAATTAATCCACTGAACAGGACATTGTGTTATTTCGTTATAGTAATACTCCAGCCCGCCCCTGCAATGTATCACATCACTCTTTTTTTTCTGATCCCTTTCAACATTAACCTTATCTTTGGCCATGTAATTATATGAATAAGAAGATATTCAGTATATATGAAGGGAATAGAATCTTATAAGCACTTAATCATTGAAGTTTGCCCTGTTGGAATACTACTGCTGTCACAGAGGAGGGAATTTGGTCTAGCCTCCTTAAGAATAAAAGACCACAAAACAGTAAGGCCCAGTCATTTTGACTGAATGCAGTTATCATCCAATTTGAAAGTAGCTATTTGAATGAGACCCAGCAAGACCAACACAACTTAATATATAGAACTGTGAGAAGTAATAGATTCTTATTGCTTCACATCATGACGTTTTTAGATGATTTGTTACTCAGTAACAAACAACTGGTATAGAAATGTATGCCAGAAATAGGGTGCCCCTTACATAAACCTTAATTGTGTACCATTTGCTTTGGAATGATGTAAGAGTAGAGGCTGGGAAGGAAAAGGAGATCATTCCTTGAGATTGAAAAGGCTGTGAATAAACTGCTGGTAGGAAAGAAAGATTATGGTCCATGCTTTTCATTAGTGAAAGAACTGGCAAAATTATCAGCTGGCATTATGTGGATGATAGTGATCTCAAAAAGGAGATTTGCAAACACCATGCTGAGAATGCCAACTGACTTTCATTGCTAGATGGTAACAAGTAGTTGATATAATCCTATGGATAAATACCATTATTGTCACCAATTTATAGATGAAGGAATCACTCTTAAAGAAATAAAGTTGCTCAAGTTCACTGAAATATTATTTCAGATATGGTTTATTTATCTATCTCCATCATAAAGTATATAGATATCCAAATGGGTTATTATCTATACTATTTATATGTAGTTAAAATTTTTGTGAATCATAAACCATAAAAATGGTATGGTGGCAAAATGAAAACAAAATATTAGTGTAAATATTTAATATTTTTCAAATATTGTGAAATGTTTATGGTGCACCCAATGGTATATATTGTTTTTCCTAGTTCTTATAAAAAACATTTAAAAAATCCTAATGTGTGAGTGAGCCAACAATATTTAGTCTTTAGTTTTATTATATTGTTTTATATTTTCTCTATTTATTGGGTCAACTAACATAACCATCAGTAAGATTTTTTTAAGTCACCTTTACTCTGAACAGTTCAATAGCAATAGCAACTTACAAATCTTCTTGCTATTCATGCCTTCCCTTTCTAGTTCTTTTTGCTGAATACTTTAGATAAACAAATTTCTGAAAATGCCCTTTTCAGGTCAAATTTATGAGGAAATATTTTCAATACTTTCTATGTGGCCAAATTTATGTATTCCAAGACTCTGACTCTCCTTAACCTAGCCCCCCCCCCTCACTTTCTCTCTCTCTCTCTATCTCTATCTCTCTTTCTCTCTCATAGTGAAGATTAAACTCAATGGTGTTCTATCTCTTAGCTACACCCCTGGCCCTATTTTATTTTTTATTTTGAAACAGGATCGCTCTAGGTTACTGAGAGTTTTGCTGTGTTTCTGAAACTATCCTTGAATCTGTGATCTTCCTGTCTCAGTCTCCGGAATTCTGAGATTACAGGCATGCAATGTTATGTCTGGTTCTCATTCTCTTTAAAACAAGCTCTGTTTGTCCTAATGTTCTAATCAAAGTTTATTTGACACATCTTCCCTTTTCATGCATGCATATATTATGTTCTCTCACCTACAATGCCTTCCCATATCTTTTATTAAGCCTTATCATTCGTTATTATCTGCTAGGATTCATAGGAATACCAGAGTTAGCAGATTGGTTTTAATTAGAAAACAACTGACAGTCAACTGGTTGTGCCTTCCTGGGCCATTGCTTTGAAATTATTGCTACTGTCATATGCATAGTGATGGCAGCTGCCCAAGAGACTGTAATTTACTGAAAACCCAGGGGAGAAAAAAGAATAATTGTCCTCATAGTGTTCAGTGTGTAGACACATCCAGCTACAACATGATTTGGAAAATAATTCAGAGAAAAGACAAGAAACTTTTGGAATGTATATCTGTATACCACCAGAAATATTTGGATGGAAAGTAAAATTTTCACCTTCCTAAGATTTAGATGCTTAAAACTACCTTAAACAAACATTCAAGATTATTTTTAAAAATTGGCATTCGTGAGATGTAGTCAGACATTACTTAAGAGGCTAAAATATATTAAATGAGAATGGTTGGTTAGTGGTGAGGTAGAATTAATTAATGCTACAAAAAAGTCATACAGGAATCTAACTTTGCATTATTACAATACAACTTGACTAGAAGAAATTTCCTCAAGATGGAATAGAAAGAGTGAACACTCCTAAAACAATTTCTTATTAAAAATAATTGCTAAAACTTTAAAACCAGTATAAATCAGAATGATACCCATTGTTTAATAATAACATAGTAAACTAAGATAAATCATATCATATTATGAAGTTCAGAAACTGCAACTTTCAATTTTCTGGACAAGTTGAAATTATGTCATTCTGAGAAACAAAGTCTTTATATACAAGATAATTTTGATAATAGTCTTTTATCCTAACTCTTCATTTATTTTATATCAAATTATTGGTAATGAGGAAAGTCTAGTGGTAATGATAGTAATGAATTGCCTGTTTAATTACTTTAACACATATAAAATGAATTTAAATTAGAAAATATGTTATTTGCTATTTTTAATGTCATTGTCAAAGGCCAAGGAAGTACAAAGGAAGTGACATAAAGGCATGCATCCCAAATAGAGGAAGATCACTTTAAAATACCATGACCAGCCGGGTGTGGTGGCGCACGCTTGTAATCCCAGCATTCGGGAGGCTGAGACTGGAGGATCCGGGTCCGCGGCCAGCCTCAGCTACCTAGTAAGGCACTCCACAACTTAGCGAGACTCGGTTTCAAAATAAAGAATAAAAAATAGGGCTAGGGGTGTAGCTCGGAGGTAGAACGCCCCTGAGTTCAATCCCCAGTACCACACACACACAAAAAAAATACCATGACCAAATGTATCCTAAGGGTCATGCTTTAAAGAGGGAAATAAACAACTAGTCAACTTGAATCAGGCACTGCAATCAATAGAACATGACCATAGAGCATTTTGAATGCTCATCAGCACTAAACAGTTCACGAGTCTATTGGAGAAAACAGGTCTTTATGTTCCATGTGAAGACAGGAACTTTGTATTTTACTTCTATATCCTTGGTCTTATCACAATGTTCAACTCAGAAGTACAATTATATTTTCGATGTTGTATATAATACAAATCCAACAAATTTTATTTGGATAATTAGCAAACTTTAGCAGTAACCTTTTTTAAACAAAATGATTTATATTTTTCTTCATTATTCTTCAGTTTTAGAAGGTTGCAATGTTCATTTAAACATATACACATGAGGGTAAGTGTGTGTGTTTAAGCACCTTGTGTTGTGTTTAATATTAAGTGAATAACAATATTCAGAAAATTCTCTTATTCATAGATTATCATGTTTACATAAGAGTCTATTTCCCTTTCTTCTTACTTTCTTTTTCTTTTGGAATTGAATCGAGGAGCATTTTACCTCCAAGCTATGCCGTTAAGTTTTTTAATATTTTATTTTGAAGTAGGGTCTCACTAAGTTGCTGAGGCCCTCACTAAATTGCTGAAGCTGGCCTCAAAACTGTGATCCTCCTGTATCAGCCTCACCAACACTGGGATATACATGAGCTACTTTTTCTTTTTTCTTACTTGTATCCCCTTTGCAACTAACTAAGAAACACCATCTATACCAAATACAGGAGATGCTAATAATTATAAATTAGTATGTAGCTACAAATACTAACTGAAAACTTGTATTCTTCTGCAATGTTAAACTTTCTGAAATAGTAACAGATATAGAAAAACTCACGTTATGATCATCTTGATTAAGAGGCCAGAAAGAATAGTGTGGCTGGAGGGAAGGAGAAAAGTTTCTCAACTAAGTTGAGTTAGAAAAATGAATTTTAAGCCAGGCATGGTGGTGCACGCTTGTAATCCCAGCATTTGGGAGGCTAAGACCGGAGGATCTGGGTTCATGGCCAGCCTCAGCTACCTAGTGAGGCATTCTGCAACTTAGTGAGACCCTGTTTCTAAATAAAGAATAAAAAGTAGGCCAGGGGGTGTAGCTCAGAGGTAGAATGCCCTTGAGTTCAATCCCTTGTACAGCAAAAAAGAAAGAAAAAGGAATGTTGGTGTTATCTTGCACATTTGGGTGAATATAGAAATAATTAATTATATTTTTCCCCAAAGCAAAAAGAATGGATTTTGAATGCCCTTACTACAGAGAAATGATTGAGGAAATAGATATGTTTATTCTGATTTAAACATTATCTAATATATACATATATTTATAGAAACAGCACATGGTATCCCTGACATGTGTATAAAAATGACAAATAAATTTCAAAAATTAGCCCAGCACACAAGCAAATAAATCTAACATAAAACTGGCATCTATATGCAGAAACAAAACATTAACAAAATTTCTGGGGTCTCCTTATGGCTAATTTTTATCCCAAAGGCCATCTCTATTCCAATTAGTTATGACTTGGCTTAAAATTTATGTAAACAGAATCATTCAGTGTATGTATTAGTCAGGTTTCCAGTACTACAATGAAATACCTGAGGCTGGGTAACTTATAAAACATATATATTTAATTCACAGTTTTGGAGGTTCAAAGGCATGGCACTGCCATTGGCTCGACTCTGTTTTGAGGAAATCATGGCAGATGGCATCATAAAGGGAGCATGTGTGAGAGGGAGAAATCATGTGGAGAGACAGGAAGCTAGACCAAGAAGTGGCTATGTTTGCTCCTTTTACAACTCTCTTGTGGGAAGTGACTCAGGGTTCCACAACAGCTGCCTTAACACTTCCTAGAGAATGGTCCAATTACCCTAAGGCCCTCCTAATAGGCCCTCCTCTTAAAGGTTCCACCACCTCTTAGCATCAATACACTGGGGACCAAGCTTCCAACATAGGGGCCCTTGTGACATGAGCCACAGCCAAATATAGTAGCTTCATTTATTTGACTCAGCATTATGTTTGAAACATTGGACTATACATAATGCATAGCTGTGGTTTCTTCACTTTCATTTCTACATGGTATTCCATTGGATGAATATATAACTCACATTGTAGATTTAGCCAAGAGTTTCTCAAAGTGGTTAATTTGAACTATCTGCCCACCAGCAGAGTGGGACAGTTTGAGTTCCCAAAGAACTTAGGTATTTTTCTTATAAACTTTAATTTTGATCCTTAAATCTGCCCAGCCACATACAGCTTTCTCTCCAGTCATAAACTAGAAAAGTACAAACAGGCAGATGTTCATAAAACTGTAGTAAATTTCAAAAAAATTGGTTTCCAGACATATATTTGTTCTGAAATTATTTGACTGTCTATTAATTTCAAGTACTTGATTAAAATGAACAGAGATAATTATTCAAAGCAGTAAGAACATTATTATCTTAATCGATGCTATTTATTTCTTCTCTACGAGGTATCACACACACACTTTTATCTAGTTCCTGTGCATTCACCAAGTGAAGGCAAGTCATTTTTAGTGTTCCACGAAAAGCCCCCACAGCAGAACAAAAAACAATCCATATTCATAAACAAACAAAATTAGAAGTCAGTGTTCTGAAAAAGGAGTGTTTGAAAAACACCATGATTTTAAGCTTTACAGAACATATCATTGTACTCAGTGTAGGAGGTGAAGACAAGAGGCAATTTATTCTGCAGCTGGTTTCGAAATAAACACAGCGAAGAAAGATAAGGAGTGAAAGAGGGATAAATCCGCCGCTAGCAAACTTGATGGACAGACAGGCTGCCATTAACAATGCTGTTGCCTTTGTAAGTACAGAGTGATGTGGAGATACCCTGGCATTTATACTGTAGACATGGTCCTTAAAGATTTTACACCTCCAATTCCTTAGAATTATCAGCTATCTCCAGCCTGTCAGTCATCCGAGCAATCTTAGATTTTTAGCTTGCAGGCCAGGCAGATTATTGACAAAGCAATCCAGGGTGATATAACACACCCTGACAAACAACAGAGAGGGGATTGTGTTTACCACTTTCCCTTCACCAATTCAGCTAAATTAATTCTTAACCCTGAAAGTAAACTTTCTCTTGATAACCATTCACTCCCTACCAATGTTGTCTTGCTGCACGGCCCTAGCTCCAGCACAGAGGTAATGGAGCCCTGGTGTGGCTAATTTAATCTGGTGGGGACTAATAGAAACAAAGAAGGTATCTGTCTCAGCAGCAAGAAGTCTAATGAGGGCATCGGTAAATAAAAAAAACTCCATGTTAGATGAGAGTTAAGGGTTTGACTTACGTATATAAAAGTGGGAGATTTCTAAATTAGGTCTGCCATTCTGTCCTTAGTTCACCTCTGGATCTATAGAAACTGAGCACACACAACTCCTAGATTGTGTTTCAAGACTACAAATAAAAGGTATCAAAAAACACCTCCACAAAACAAACAAGTATAAAAACAAACAAAAAAGATTAAACACAATTTATCCTAAGCTGCTTTGTAAAGAAAATGTATTTTTGCCCATAGGCAGATTTAGCATTTGAATATTAAACTTTTAAAACAGGAGCACAGAGAGTCTGGAGGGGGCAAAAATAATTTTTAAAAGCAAAATGCGGACACACCCTTAATTTTATTTGTTGTTTTGGGCATTGCTAACATTCAGAGCTAATTTTTTGGACTGTGCTAATTTTAAAAAAGTATGTTACATATTAAATCACTTGCATAACATAAGTGTCATGTGTAAATTGTTAAGTTGAACTCATTTCTCTGGTCTCATAGTTTGAATTTTTTAAGCTAATTTTCATAGCATTAGACTAAAATTCACATGTTTTTCATGGAGAATTCTAATGCTGTCATATTATATAAAACTATGTCTTTCAAAGGCTTTTGAAATATCTTTAGATGTATATTTATTTACAGAATTGCCTCGATTTAAAAAAAGTTAATATGAGAGATACTTTACTTCAACTCTAAAACTTATGCATAACTTTTATAAATGTTGATTTTTTATAAAATCATAAATACATTTGGTTAAAATTCATTTTATACATATGCCCAACATGATGAATAATTTTTATAGTCTGCTTAAGATCAAGATAATTAAAAATATGAAAATGAAAGAAATCAAGTGACTTACTAAAATTTCATCACTTTATATCTATCTCACCCTCTTTGCATTTTCAGTGACAGCCGAGATGTTTTGTTTCTGTACTTATTTCAGATTTGATTCTTTTATTTCAAGTCAACCTGCACAAAGACCCCACATAATGGATAACCTGCATCATCATGATCTCACTGCTCTTTCTCAGGAATGCCAGTTCATTGTCACCTGGGGGTTTTGATTTTAGCTGCTGTGACATCTAGGTCTTTGCATGTTTAGGCTCTTCACAGGAATGGGCTGGAATGTCACATTTGCCAAGACTCCTTTACTAATTCCTCATTAAAATGCCATTTTCTTTCATTTTCTGCTTTATTTTCTTTATGCATGTACCACTACTAAAATATATCCCATTTATTAATCTGTTCGATTGTTGGTTACCCCTTTCTCCCGCTAGAATACAAGCCTCATAATGGCTGGATCTTGTCTAGTCTGGAGTATGACTGTCATTTACTGAGTGTCCGGCAAAACTTTACCGAACAAGAAAGGACTGATTCTGGTGAAGTCAGAATACATAAAGATGAATGTTAAGAATATTGGGATTGCATATTCAACATAACTTACCAGATTCACTGCAGAAAACAAGAGAGAAGAGACAGGGTTGCTATGAATTTGCCATCATATTTACTTAGGAAGGTCGATAATACAGGATGCAAATTTTGTCCAGGGAGAACACAGTAAATTTATCTTTTGATATATCTTGAGGCACCAAAGAGATATCTATATTAAGATATTCTTAAACAGAAAGAGTAGAACAGGAGTTGGGCCTGGTGGCGCACACTTGTAATCCCAGTACTTGGGAGGCTGAGACAGGAGGATCACAGGTTCATGGCCAGCTTCAGCTACTTAGTGAGGCCATCTGCAACTTTAGTGAGACCTTGTTTACAAATAAAGAATAAAAAATTGGGCTGGGGATGTAGCTCGAAGGTAGAATGCCCCCGGGTTCAATCCCCGGTACCACAAAAAAAAAAAAAAAAAAAAAAAAAAAAAAAAGAGTAGAACACTGGTGCTCAGGTAGGAGTAATTTTGGGCTACAGAGAACATTGGTAATATCTGAAGATAACTTTTATTGTTGTAACTGAGATTACTAGCATTAGTGTGTAAAGGATAAAGGTATGTCAAATATCTTCCTACAACCATACAGTGAGTAGCTCCCTGAGACAAAGCATTGTCCAGCTCCAAATGTGAGTAGTGTTGAAATTGGGAAACAGGGTTAGAATTATAGATAGATGTAAGACATCTATATGGAGATGAAATGAGGTTAGATAAACTATCCAGAAGAATGACTAGCAGTACCAATTGACATTTATCTTGCACTTATTGCTAGACAGAGTTCTAGGTATTTTATATACATGAACTCATTTAATCTATTAAAAAACATATATCATAGAGATTGTATCAGAATTTTACAAATAGAAATATTAAAGCAAATGAAGTGAAGCAACTTATTGAAAAGCACAAAGCTAAAAAATGGTAGAAGTAAGATTATAAAACCGAGAACTGGCCTCTGGAGTTCAATCATAAATTTTTCGAATTACACTTGTAGCAAAAAAATGAAAAGAAAAAGCAAAACCTACATAAACAGGTAGAAGTTCACAAAATATTGTAGAACCATTTGAAATTGAGGAAGCCCAACATTATTTATAAAACAGATATCCCATGGTGTCCAATGCTGAAGAAAACAGAGAGAATGAAACTGGAATTAGTGACTGGTCATTGATGACTTCCTAGAGAAGAATTTCAGTCAAGGGCAGGTCATGATAACCACATAGTAGGTATGTGAATAGTTCTGAAGGAAATGTATGACACAGTGGTTTGAAAGAATATCAGGACCAAGGGAATGATGTTTCAAATTCAGGTATCTCAGTCCTGAGAAGTAGAAAATAATACTGAGTGCTGAATGTTTTGGTATAAAATGTGACATTTGAGAGTATAGAAGGCTTGGAACAATAATATGGAAAATGTAAAAGGAATCAACACCACAACGTGCATTTTTAAAGTGTGAGTAGGCAGGCAAGTGCCCAGATGAAATACACAAGCATGGGTTTACACAAATCCAAAGTATCAACTTCCCTTCTTTTTTCTATAAAGATTAATTGACAATGGTTCTACCTGAGACTGAAATTGACATGGGATTCCCAAAAGTACAATTGTCATTAGAACTTCTTGACTGGGTCAAATTTAATTATTGAGATGACTGATCATTAAATAAGATGATGAGAGGATATTCCTGGGAGGTTGACTGAGTAAGCTCAAGGTTTATAGAGTTATGATAAATAAGAGTGAGATTAGAGGTACTGGGCACTCAGGAATGGATGGGACCATATTACAAAAAAACTTCAGTTTTCATAACTTGTCCAAACAAAAACCAGCTAGCCACAAAGAATTTTTGAAGTATTGGTATCAAAATTATAAAACTCATGAAAAATAATAGCAAACTTGCCTCTATGGAAATTCCTAGAGAAAGGGATATTTTTTTTTTTTTTTGCGGTACTGGGGATTGAACTCAGGGGCATTCTACCTCTGAGCTACACCCCCAGCCCTATTTTTTATTCTTTATTTTGAAACTGAGTCTCACTAAGTTGCAGAGTGCCTCACTAGGTAGCTGAGGCTGGCCGCGAACCAGGATCCTCCGGTCTCAGCCTCCCGAATGCTGGGATTACAAGCGTGCGCCACCACGCCCGGCGAGAAAGGGATAGTTTAACTTTTTGAGCTATTTCTCCTGCCCAGTGTTTTTCTCTGATGAACACCATTCTCATGGCTTGGGCAACACTTGTTACAAATGCCGACGTTCACTGGGGATCCACTAAATCAGAGTCTACCTTTAAGAAATCCTTTGTCATTTGTAAACTTTTTAAATTTTTATAAATACTTATCTAGATTACCAACTTTTCATACTTATTTTCTTCTAAGCTGTGGACCCTTTCTTCTAGTGAAATAAAATATCGTGTGAATCTGTAATCGTCTAGTTGAATTTGGAGGTGGGATGTAACTATTTTCACATTTTCTCACTGATTGACACTGCGCTCTCAAAAACTTTTCATATTTTGGAGAAAACTGTTCGCAAATCACCGGCCAAGGATGTTTCAGGATTCTTAATTATGGGCTCGCATGTTGTAATCTGTGATACCATGTTTGCTCTGACATTTTCTAGGCTTTATTGTGATATTTCCTCATTCTTGACCACAGACAGTTTATTTGATGTGATAAAATCATAGTTCTTCTTTCCTAATATCAAAAAAAGCTATAATTTGTTTTATTTTTTAACTAAACTGATTTTATTTGTATTTCCCTAGTTCGCTCGCTGTGTGTTCTGGGTCCAGCCTATGGTATTATCACATTGAATCATTATCATGACTCCCTAGGCTCCTCTGGACTGTAAAAGATTCTCAGTCTTTCTTTGTTTTTGATGCATTTGACAAGCTTGAGGAATACTTAATATCCTGTGGAACCAAATATTTCTTATTTGGATATAGGGTCTTGCTAGGTTAATGAGTGTCTCACTACTTGCTGCAGCCATCCTTGAACCTGCAATCTTCCTCTCTCAGCCTCCCAAGTACTGGGATTACAGGCATGTGTCACCATACCTGATTTATTTAAGTTCTTTTTTTTTTTTTTTTTTTTTTTTTTTTTTTTTTTTTTTTTTTGCGGTACTGGGGATTGAACTCAAGGGCATTCTACCTCCAAGCTATACCCCCAGCCCTGTTTTTTATTATTTATTTTGAAACAGGGTCTCACTAAGTTGCAGAGTGCCTCACTAGGTAGCTGAGGCTGGTCGTGAACCTGGATCCTCCAGTCTCAGCCTCCCAAATGCTGGGATTACAAGCATGTGCCACCATGCCCGGCTCTTATTTAAGTTTTTAATTTGTTTCTCACAACCCTTCTGTACTAGGCAGGGAGTACCAACTATGTTTTGATATGTGTCCTCCTGAATATGGGGGCTTCCTTTTCATCTCTGTATCCTGGCATTAAAGGAAATATCTGGGACATGGTACATATTTCCTAAATGCTTGCCTTTTAAATTGCTTATTTAAAAAAATAAGCCGGGCGTGGTGGTGCACGCTTGTAATCCCAGCATTTGGGAGGCTGAGACCGGAGAATCCAGGTTCGCGGCCAGCCTCAGCTACCAAGTGAGGCACTCCACAACTTAGTGAGACCCTGTTTCAAAATAAAGAATAAAAAATAGGGCTGGGGGTATAGCTCAGAGGTAAAATGCCCCTGAGTTCAATCCCCAGTACTGCAAAAAAAAAAAAAAAAGTATTTTTTCTTTAAAGTGTCATAGATCACACATCTTTTTGGTTCCCAAAACACTAATACTCCTCAGGCAGTAAATTAAAAACATACATTGGAAGCAGGGCATGGGAGCATGTGCCTGTAATCCTAGGGTTTAGGAGGCTGAGACAGAAGGATTACAGGTTCTAGCCTAACCTCAGCAACTTAGTGAGATCCTGTTAAAAAAAAAAGAGGCTGGAGGCTGGCATGTAGTTCAGATGTAGATTGCCTCTGGGTTCAATCCCTGACAAAAAAGGTACATTGAGTGCCAGAAATAAGTCCATACTGAACATGTTTACTGAGTGATTACATTAAATCCTCAAAGCTTGTAGAAACTCACCTATTTACTATATTTTATAGTTTGGTATTTATTATTTCATAAACTATATAACATACAACAATTGATTTAACAATGTATAACAACTAAAAATCTAAAACATATGTCGATTTATTAATACCAATATTAAATATCAACAAAATATTGAGATTAATTTCACCCAAATAATGCATCTCACTATATCTGTATTATACCTAATTCTATAACTCTTCATAGAGAGATTTATATCGTTACTTTTTTTGAGTAGTTTACTGCTAGTGATTCATTTGTAAATATAATGATAATTTAATTTTCAGATTATCTCAAAGTTTATTTAAACATATTTTAATGGAGCTACATATTTCAGTGCTAATATTTTACCCCTACACTGACTATATTTTGAAAAATAGAATTGTAGTTTACATGTGTGTATGTGTGTATAAATATACATATGCACTCATATGTAGAGTCATATATTAATACAAACAATGGCAACAATTACACGCATCTTTATTAGTATGATATATGAAATATATACAAATACATATATACATATAAATCCTAGTATATATAAAGTGGAAATATATGCCTTTGTTTATGACATGGTAAAATAAAGGAAACATCTCTTTGTAGTACATGATTAGTCTAGGGAAAAGTTTTCTATTATTTCTGACCTCTAAGTAATTTTCTAGTATCATCAGGAACAATGAAAAAATGCCGTAAATCCCTGGAAAGGAATATACTCTTGAATAGATCACAAATGCTCATATGAAAGAAAACTGGCTGCCACCATTTTAATTTGTATTTTTAATTATTAATAAGAATGCAATAGTCAAGTTTCTAAAAATCTTTCCGTGAAAATTTCTCACTATGAGTCTCTGTGGTGCACAATCGTGTTACTTCATCTTTGCTTCCAGCCATGCAGCATAAAGCCTTTCATTAGTACATGCCTTCATGTAAGGGGATTGCTTTAACAAAGGGACCCAGCATATTGTAATGACTTTTAGAGTTAAGAGATGATGGTAGCAAAACAATAAATACCCCATCTTATTAAGATATGTCAGTTATGGCAGTCCTGAGCTGTTATATATTTGGTTTCCCCAGAACACATCTCAGTTCAGGCAGAAACCCAGGGATGCACTCCAGAGAAACCCGTAATGAGGTCAGATGGAAAATCTTGTCTTGTTTCAGATATGAATTCAATCCATCCTTTCTTTCATGTGAGACAATATTCACAGAAGGAGCTGCTGCTGACATGTTTTAACTTCACTGACACTGAAAATCTTTTCTCCTCAGTTGGTGCTTTTAGCCTTTACCTTAAAAAATAAACTATGCAGAATAATATTATTAGAGTTGGCCACAAATTTTTTAAAAATCTGGCTACATCTGTTTATTCATCTTTTGCTACATTCATGACATAATCAGCTAATTTTTGTCTTATAAAATATTAATAATGAAAATAAATGCTAGTTTGAGCTCTTTTTTTGTTATACTTTGTCTTTCAAAACCCAAAGTCTTGTAAATTGAGCAGGAGAAGCAGAAGATATAATAATGGGGAAGGGAGGGAGGATGGAGAATAAAATAATAATGGTTTTATATTTTCAAAACCACAACCTTGGCATTTAGGTGTCGCGAGGAGGTTCTTCATTTTAAAACCAGCCCCTAGATCCACACGGTGTGATTTTGTGAAGCTGGAGCAATGTGTCAAGACCTAGTTCCAGCATCTTTCATGCAACTGTTTGAAAAAGAGCTAACGAAGTAAAAATTGTAACTTTTTTTTTACATTAAATATGATTTCATGTCTAATAAGGAAAACTAGAGCAACCTGATCCTAATAATGACGATGCCCATAAGAAAGCAGAGCAGAGGAAACACCTGATATAAAAATGTTTTTAGTTAGAAATTGCAAAGCATTGTGTGGAAAGATGCTATAAAAGATTAAACATATTAATGCTTCTTTGAATATATATTCTATGTCTCAAAAGAGAGTCTGTGTTTGAAACTGCAGTCCTGTAAAAGAAGTACCTAATCATAGATTTCCCTTATGGTATTCCTACCTCATTTAGCTTTGCTGTGTTTTTCTTACTTTGTGAGGAACATGTTCACAGGGATGGAATAAAAATAAACAAAGGCTGGCAAATAAGCGTGGTTCCTACATTTCTACATTCAGCTTTAGACTCCTAATTTAGCCTTCAAGAGGCTACAGTTCCAGTCCTAACTCAGGAACCATGTCTTTGTCCATGTGGAAATTTTACTTCTTCTCTTGTAAAAAAAATGGTTAAACTCTGTGTCTTAGTCCATTTTCTGTGGCTATCACAAAGTACCTGAGATTGGATATATTATAAAGAACAGAAGGTTTTATTGCTCATTGTTTTGGAGGCCTAGAAGTCCAATAGCATGGTGCCAGTATCTGTTCAACATCTGATGAAGGTGACGGCCTTCTTGTTGTATCATAGCATGACTAAAGGCATCATATGGCAACACAGAGCAAAGGTGCTAACTCAGGCCTCCCCTTCTTTTCTTTTCTTTCTTTTTTTTTTTTTTGTGTGTGTGTGTGTTATTGGGGATTGAACCCAGGGACACTCTACCTCTGAGCTATACTCCCAGGCTTATTTTTTATTCTTTATTTTGAAACAAAGTTTCACTAAGTTGTGGAGACCCTGAGTAGCTGAGGCTGGCCAAGAACTCAAATCCTCAGGTCTCTGCCTCCCAACCTTCTTTTCTTAATATACCCATCAATCCCATCATGGGAGCCTTACCTTCATGACTTCCTCTAAGCCTAATTGTCTTCTTAAGGCCCACCCCCTGAGTACCAAATACCATCAACATACGGATTTGGTGATTAAGATTCTAACACATCAAATTTTGTGGGACAAATTGAAAGCATAGAACTATGTTTTCTAAAGTTCACTCTGAAAAAGAAAAAAGAAAATTAATTTTAGAGACACAGAAGAGTCACTTAGGAAAGCAGATATACATGCATGCAACAATGCATGCTTTCTTAACAGTGAGAGGATTTGTAGTAAAACAAGAAATACACATTCAAGGGAGGATGCAGGCCACTTTCAGAGGGAGAGATATCCTTTTTGTTTTGAAAATTTAAAAGGTTTCTAACTCTTATTATCCTGTTAATGGAAAATTAACCAGAAATCCGTTCTTCTCAACTCTATTCGGTATACAAGTACTCATGATGTCTTGTTTATTTTTTTCTGTGTATTTTAAGAATAACTGCTACTTAAAAGGGGAAATTTGCTATCTCTTAAATAATGTCTTACATCTTCTATACCTTATAACTTACAAAGTTGCAAATAAATATTACTATTAATTGCTCATGTCATTCTGAATACAATTTTAAAGATGTTACTTTTATCTGTTTCATAGTGAAAGTTTCTGACCAAATAATTTGGTTCAAATTTAATTAGCAGCTTTTTAATCTGTCTCCTTTTGTAGAGACTCAGATTCAGGATGAAAATATAACCAATAATTGGAAATGAATGGAAGAGTCAAGAGATGTTTGGTAAGAAACCTATTTTTGAATATATATTCAATTCTTTTTTCTAATGAAGTACAGATGTGAACATTTTCAGCACAAGATTTTACATTCTGCAGGTGCTCAGTGAACATGTAATGAATGCACACATGTTGAACACAATAAAGATGGTCTATTCAACCAGGAGTGGTGGCACATGCCTGTAATCCAAGTTTTGGGGAGGCTGAGATAGGAAGATCACAGGTTGAAGGCCAGCCTTTGCACCTTAATGAGACCCTGTTTCAAAATATAAATAAATAATTAAGTAAGTAAATAAATAAATAAATAAATAAATAAGTAAATGATAGATTAATGGACTAGGAGTTTAGCTCAGCAGTAGAACCCTGCTCCTTACCCTGAATTCAATCCCCAGTAACCCCTCCCAAAAGTGACATATTAATAAATAGAAAAGTACAATAGAAATAGAAAAGGATACTATTGCACAAAATAGAGTACACACATTATCAATGCTATGATCACACAAATTTTAATCCAAACAGTAATTAAGTTTTATAAGTTTTTTTGAGGGGGGAGGGGAAGCAATGCTTTGATTGGTGCATTAGTTTCACATCATAATGCAGTTTATAGTGATAGTGGCATACATGCACACAGTGCTTGGTGGGCTTTCTGTCTGCTACTTCCCCACTCTCCTCTTCCCATACATGATATTGAGATTGGTGTTAGTATTCTCACAGATGCACATAAGGCCAGTTAAAGTGCTTCTTTCATTATTCTCCCTCTGCCTCCCCCACACTCCCCTAGACCACTTCCCTTGCTCCACTGGGGTTTCTTCTCCATTATCTAAAGTCCCTCTTTTTTTTATAAGTTTTAATATTTATTTTTTCTTTCTTTATAGTCTTTGGTACTGAATATTGAACCCAGGGATGCTTCACCAGTGAGCTACATCTCCAGTCTTTTTTTATTTTTAATTTGAGACAGGGTCTTTCTTGCCAAATTGACTAGGCTGGCCTCAAACATGTGATCCTCCTGACTAGCTGAGATTACAGGCATGCACCATTTACTTTATTTCATTTTCTGTATCATTATATTTATGTTGTGAGAATAAGTGACCCATATCATGGTTCATAGAATCATAAAATGTACAATTTTGTTTTTTTAATTAAAATATACCCTTTTCTTTATAAAAATTGAAACAGTTCAAAATTTCACAAAGCAAAAATTTAACTCTACCAGAGTATTCAGGTCCTCCAAATTTCCTTTCTATTCATCAAGAGTTCTTTTATATATTTACAAGCATAATATGTTTATAGAAAACTATATTTTAAATCTTCTACTGTGGTAAAATATATAATATATAATCTTTGTATTTTAATTTTCTTAGGCATGCAATTCAGTGAAATTAAATAACATCACAGAGTTGTGCTACCCTTACCATTATTTAGTTCCCATTTTTATTATCCCATACAGTACTCAGTAAGCAATAACTCAGCTTTTCTCTACCATCAACCTCTGATAACTACTCATCTACTGTCTGTGTCTATGAATTTGCCTACCTTTGATACTATTTCAGGTAACGAATTCATACAATATTTGTTATTTTATGTGTGGCTTATTTCATTAGGATAATGTTTTCAATGATCAACTATGCTGTAACAGATATGAAAACTTAATTTTTATAGCCTAATGTTGTTCGATTGTATGTATAGAACACATTTTGTTTAGTCACCATCTATTGATGAATATTTACCTTGCCTCCACCTTTTGGCTACAGTGCAAAGAAGGTACAAGAATGCTGATCTCTCCACAAGTCCACCAACATTCACTGTCTTTGGTGTCTTAAGATTATATCTATCCTTATAGCTATGAAGTAGTGTTTACTTGTGGTTTTGATTTGAATTTACTTGCTGTCTGATGGTGTTGAGTATCTTTTTGTATGCTACATCATCTCTTGTGTCTATGAAAATCCTTTGCCCATTTAAAACAAAATTGTTATTGAGTTATTGGATTACTGTACTTTTGTGTAATATTTCTTTTTTTTTTTTCTTCTTGCTGTACTGGGGATTGAACCCAGAGTCATTCTACCTCCGAGCTATACCCCTAGCCCTATTTTTTATTCTTTATACCCCTAGCCCTATTTTTTATTCTTTATTTTGAAACAGGGTCTCAAAGAGACCCTATTGCAGAGAGCCTCACTAAGTAGCTGAGGCTGACCCTGAACCTGGATCCTCTGGTTTTAGCCTCCCAAGGACTGGGATTACAAGCATGTACCAACTCCTTTTGTGTTATATTGCTAAATAAAAAAATATGCTTTCAGCTTACTCTTTATGCTCAAGATTGCTTAATTATGTGGAGTCTTATGGTTTTATATATATTTTAGCAATGCCTTCACTATTTAATTTCAGAACTGATTATGTCTTAAATCTAAAGTGAATATTTTGAGCATGGTATGTTGGTGCACACCTGTAATCCCAGTGCTTAGGAGGCTAAGGCAAGATGATCTCAGGTTCAAGGCCAGTGTGCTGTAATTTAGGGAAACTCTTTCAAAATAAAATAGGGAGTTTAACTCAGTGGTAGAACGCCACCTGAGTTCAATTCCCAGTGCCAATAAATAAATGAAAAAATAATAAACAGTCTTTGCTACACATATTTAGTTGGATTATTTTTTAAATCAATTCTCTAATTTTAATTGGAGACCCTATTGTTTAATTTATATCTAATATAATTACTGTTAAGGAAGTGTTTTTTTTTAATTCTTTTTTTCTATATATTTTTTGCTTCCATTTACTCTTATACTGTCTTGTTTTGTGTTTAGTAGTTTTTCTTTGTTTGCGTTTTTTTGTTCTTTTGAGTTTTATTTATTTATTTTTGGTAGAACAGTAAAACCACTGAAAAATAAATTGTAATAAGAGATGGATCTAACCAGGCGTGGTGGAATATTCCTATAATCCTAGTAGTTAGAGGACAGATTCAGCAATGTAGTGAGACTCTCAGCAAACTAGAAAGACCCCCATTTTAAAGTAAAAATAAAAAGCTCTGGTGGTGTAGCTCAGAAGTAGAATGCCTCTGGGTTCAATCCCCGGGACTACAAACACACAAACACATGTATACACACACACACACACACACACACACACACACACAAGAAACAAGAGAAAAGAAAAAAGAAGACTAAAAGAAAAAAAATAAAGGATCAAATCCGAAAGGAAAACGTGAGCTAAGAGAAGCAATTCTATAAATTAATATTTAAAATACAATCGAAAGTAAATATCTAATTTTCTCCCTCTATTGAACATATATGTATATATAGAATATATTAAACATGTAATTAAATAAAGTTTCAATAAAGATATCCATCTGAAGTCAGAAATTTGAAACAAAAATGCCAAGAAACAGATGAATTAGTTTATGATGATCAAGTTATTTTTTATAAAAATGAATATGAAAAAAATCAGTTTTGACAATGTGGATATATTTTTATATTCCAATTTGTAAAAATTAAAGTCCTCATATGATATATATATATATATATAATACACATATGTATGGATATAAAAGTATGTACAGTCATTATATTAGTATTTCATCACTGCTACAATAAATGACCACAGATTTAATGGCTGAAATAATGCAAAAAATTCTTATCATAATTCTTCAGGACATAAATTAAGCATAAATATCACTGGGTTAACATCAAGCTATGTAGAGCCTTTTTAAAAAAAAATTCTAGAAGCTCTAGAAGAACCTTTTTCCATGCATATTCCAACTTGTGAAGGCTTTCCATATTCTTGGGTTCATGACCTATTCCATTTTGAAAGCCAGCAAGCAGGTTCATTTTTTTTTTCATGATATATTTCTCGGTCCTTTTTCTGTGACTGTTTCTCTCACTAGAGACCGGGAAGTGGATCTCATTTTAAGAAATCCTGTGTTTAGACTGGATGCCCCCAGATAAGCAATCATAATCATCCCATATCAAAGTTTACAACCTCAACTACATATCCCTTGCCATTTATGGTAGCATATTCATGAGTTCTGGAAATTAGTTCTTGGAAGATTTGGGGGCCATTATTCTGTCTACAATAGCCTTGCACTGCATATCAAGGGGTAACTAAAATAACATGACAGGAAATTTGAAAGCAGAGGAATAAAAAAGATACAGTGATCCAATAGGGATAAAAATAATATTGGTGTCACTATAACATTATTAGATAAAATATACTTTAGTCTTAAAGCATCATTAAGGAAAAATATCTCTTTTGTCTATTTTAATTGGGGCTAGAGTTTAAGTAGAGGTCTCAGGTTCGCCTGTTCATCTGCCTCATGAAGCCCAAGGCCTTACTTCCTGTTTTTGTACAAATATAAAAGCTCTGTAAGTGGCCATTTTCAGGCCCTTATGCTTATAGTTATTAGATTTCTGATCAAATTAAAGCTTTATAAAAATAATTTTACGGCTTGGCCTACAAATCTAGCCTAAGGCATGCTTATTTTAGGGATTATGTTGCTTCAAAACCATTTTGTGTGTCATTTCCACTCTAATATCAAAGTCCCTTAGTTTAGGGGTTAGAGTGCCAATTGTGAATGGGATCAGCAGTATCCTAGAAGGTACTGTGACACAAAGTGATTAACATAAGTTTCAGAACACTTGTTCTAATTCAGTAAAGTGATCTTACAAATATTGGTAAGTATTTCATTGCAAACATTTTCAGTATGGTTGAAATTCATAATGCTTATAAAATCATCATCAATATTAAAGATGTGAGAGGGGGAGACTGAAATTGATAATTAGTGGGTGATATACTATGTATTATGGGAATATATGTGTTTCATAATATAATGATTAAGAAAGCATGACTTCTGGGGTCAGCTTGTGTTTTAATCTTGATTCTTCTCTTTAAGAAGTGTGGCCTTAAGCCAGGAGTGGTGGCTCATTTCTGTAATCTCAGTATTTGGGAGGCTGAGACAAAAGGCTGTAGGTTCAAGGCCAACCTCAGCAACTTAGGAAGACTTTCAATAAATTAAAAAAGACCCTGTTACAGAATAAAAAATAAAAAGAGCGAGGGGAATAGCTCAGAGGTAGAATGCTCCAGGGTTCAATCCCCATTACCCTCCTCTGAAAAGAAGTGTGACATTGGGTAAGCTATATAATCTCTGCATGCCTCAATTTCCCCACTTAGAACATGGAGTTAATAACTGAACTCACCTCGTAGGATTATTTTGATAATTTTGTTTGTTGCTATTGGCAAAGCACTATTTGCAAAATAATTACAACATAAATCAATGCATTTTAATATTTTCATCAAAATACCAATCAAACAGGTTTGGGAGTATAACTGAATGATAAAATGTGAAGTTCTGTCATCTATTCTCAGCACCACATACAAACACACACACACACACACACCCTGAATGGCAGACAAACAATATATATGGTTTGGTGCCTTATGCCACTCAGCGTTGTGTTGCCTCAAGAGAATAAAAAATATATTAAATGTATATAACATAAAACTTAACCTCAAAATGACATATCTATTCTATTGAAAACTAGAAATATTCACTTACTACACTATTCTTAGATGCTATCATTGTATATCTAAAAAGAAAAAAAGAGTGCTGGCAGATTCACAATACTATTAAGTAAGCCACTTGTATTAAAAATAATATCTGAAAAAGTTTTCGTTATTCTTTTTTTTTTTATTCTAGGTAGCAATACATACAAAGATACATACAAAGATACAAGGACAAAAGCAAACCTCTTGTATTTAGCATACTCCTATAGGCTCAACAGCTACAAGAATTTGATGGGTCATATTGCAAAAACAGAAAATACAGCTTATTAAAAAAAAAAAAAAAAAAGGACTGACACAGTAGCCAGAAAAAATTTCAGAGGCACACCAAAGAAACATTTGAAACAATATACAGGCAGCACCCAGTGCTTTGAAATTATGGTCCGAGTGGACACCAATGAATTTTAGCAACTTCATCAAAGCAACACAAAAACTCATAGCATCAAATAAGCAGCCAGCAGATGCAAGAAATCCTAGTGCTCACGTCTACAAATAACCACTTCTCCATATATCTAACTCAATTATTAACATTTTAAACATTCATAGAGAAAATGTATAATTACATTTTTCACTGATACCATTATTATGACATTAGCAATTGATGTATTTAACCCTAGCACCCTCAAACTATGCATCATTATTAGGTTTCCTAATTGGAAAGAACTCTCTCATCTTCAGATTTTGGTTACTTGCCATATAGTGGGGGAGGGAAAAGAAAAGGGGAAAGGAGGTACCCAGTAAAAGTTGTAAAAAGCTCTTTTTTTTACCATCTTGGTTTTTTTTCCGAGTTGCAGAAATGTAATCTTGAAAATAAAATAAAACTCTTCAAGAGCAACATATAATTAGAAAGCCTGTGTGAAACGACAGATCAAGATGGCTATCTCTGAGCCTCCCCTGTGGAGGTAAATCCTATCTATTATTTTCCATCAGGAACCCACAGGGGGCTTCCAAATATTGCTAGTGTTGCCAGCTCTTCTAATTCACTGGGGAATATAAGTGTCTTCATAGTTTTGTCAGCCTATCTCTATTTTCCTTTTATACCTGCTCTTGTATGGAGAATCTCCCTGTCCTCTTCCCTTCTTTTCTCCTCCCCTCCCTTCCTCTTCCTATATGCATGTGTTACACATACATATGCATACATGTACAAATGTAAAAATATACACACTTTTGAGAATATTTCTGCTAAAATTATATGATAAAGGAGTTCTAAAGATTAAGAACCAATTTTTTTAATCTTTCATAAGACAGTGAAGATAGCAGAACCCTCTATTTATCTTGATGGTTTAAACCTTTTTTAAGTAGAATATTTAAAATAAACTCCTCTCATATTATCCCTTTTCTAACATTTTAAAATACTCTTTTTTGTTGTTTTGGTAGTGGGGATTGAACCCAGGGCCATTCTACACCTCCAGCTCTTTTTAAAATTTTGTTTTTGTTTTTGTTTTGAAACAGGATCTTGTTAACTTTCTGAGAGTCTGTCTAAATTGCTCAGGCTGGCCTCAAACCTATAATCCTGTCTCAGTCTCCCAAGTACTGGGATTACAAGCGATCGTGCAACACCATGCATAGATTACAATACTCTTTAAGAAATTATTAATCATGAAAAAGAACATTAAAAATGTTCTGCAAAGAACATTAAAAATCCAAGCCACCCTTTTTTTCTGAGAATTTATACTAAAAAGCAAAAATTAGAGTAATGGAGTATATACCTAAGATATAAAAATAAATGCTGAAAAATATGTTAATGTATAATGCACATTACTATGTAAAATAAAAAAAGTTTGTTTTATTTTGTATGGCTTACTTTAATTAGGCCATCCATTCTATCATTGTATTTTAAAGTTTGACTTTGTTCTAAGTATTATGCTAGTGCCAAGAACACAAAGTGAACATGCTATCCTTTCCTTCAAGAAATGTAGTCTAGTAATGAGAACACAGACAATAAGCAAATAATTGTAAAACTTTAGAAGTTGTAAAAGTAGAAAGGATGCTTAATACAATATGGGAGATGGAGGCAGAGAGTCACAGAAAACCCACAAAAGAAGGTGACATCTAAACGACTTGAAGATTGAGGTTGAGATGATGAATGCGGTGATCCTGGGTATAGATAAAGAGCTACACAGATCTGCTCATATTTGGAAGAGAAATTTCTAGGGTGCAGTGAGAGATTTAGAAATGAGGCCGGAGAAAGAAGCAAGATAGGATCTTGGAAGCCAGATATGAACTTGTAACTATTGCTAGAGAATTTAGAGTTTGGTTTTATCCTGTTGGTAGGAGTAGTGGAGAATGGTACGCGCAAAATAGAGCCCCAGGTAAAAAAAGATACAAGGGCAAGGCATACAATCAAAGTATAAGACCTTATGAGTTTTAATACAAATAATACTGAATAGAAATCCTGAATAAAAAAGTGTCATTTGCAGAAGTATGTGTAGCATTATAAGGAGCCTATAGTTATGGAGATAGAGTTATGTTAAGTCTTCCAAATGACCCTAAAGCTTTCTTAATCCTATGAAGAACAAATGTGAGAGTGAATCGGTTTCCAGAAAACTACCTATGTATAGAGATAGTGTAATGAGCATAATAATATAAATCTATAGGTCTTTTTATACACATAAACTATTAATCTCAAAAAATAGTTTTTCTTTAGAGATTTATGTAAATGAATGTTTTGTCTAGGTATTTGAAGTTTACATTATGAAAATTAAGTTCAGCACAACCTATCCCCATTACATGTAAATACCAATACCTGTTAATGTCTTTCAATTCAAGCTCATTTCTGTGAAGGCTCTGCTAATTTTCCCAACCAGATGTCATCCCTGCACCACCCCTATGTCCCATAACATAAGTATTGCTTCTTTTAAACATATGTACAAATTTTACTTAAGAATATATATTTGTATGTAAGATCTTAAATTTGAATTGAAACAGCAAGGTACAATAGATAAAAATACTAAAGTGAGATGCTGGACCAAAACATGAATCCTTCAAAAAATGATAAAAAAGTAGTTAGTGTTTCTCTATTGGTGGCACCTTTTGGGGGCACATGTATTGCTTGGTACATTTCAGAGGAGTTAGCCTTTTTCATTCCTCAGGAACTAAATTGCAACAACACTAAGTTTTTGTGATAACTAAAATATGTCTTATTCATTTGTCATTGGCCCTTGAGGACCACTGTGTAGGATGACTTTGATACGCATATGAAAGATTTAAATGGGTTAGGAGAAAATTTATGAGTAGCACTTTTGTAGTGAGATGCTGAAGAGGTCTAAGTCAAACCTTTTCAAAGGGGGAGTGGTCCTGCCTTTCTAGAGAATACATTATTAAGAGCTTAATCTATGATTCTGCAATGGCTAGGGTGGCAGAGTGGACTGGGCTTTACCTGCACTCCTTTGTGAGAAGTATGGAGATACAGTGACATGATGCTTTGGTGGCAGAACAGGGATCAGGAGAGCTGCTGCTGAACTGAGATGGACTTGCACTCTTTGAATTTTCTGGAACACATGTTGTCTGAATGATTCCCATGACTGCAGGCTTTCATGCTTGGGAGAGAGCCAGACTTTGGTCTTCTGGGGTTTTGCATAATAGCACTGCCTAGAGAAACAGAATGACCTCAGCAGCATGCATAGGGATGGTTTAAAGAGGGTCAAGAAACATCTGGAACAGAGAAGTATTCATCACAGGTAATTAAAACTACAGATAGATATTCTTGAGGAACCCACAGAAGCCCCTACAAAGGTCAGCTTTAATCTGCCACCTACTTTGGTAAGAATGTGCCCTTCCCCTGTGTCCCATATCTTATTAGCCTGACACCAGAGGAGTCAGAAATCTCAATTAACAGCTGGTGATAAGCATGGAATGAAATAACCATATTCAATCCTACTACTAGTAGCTTGGGCAGAGAAGATGTACTCCTAAATCATGTTGATAATTTACATTATTATTCAGGAATGGATTTCTGAATTTTGAAATAAATCTATTTTATATTTGAAATGTATAGTGACCATGAAAATTATCACCTAAACATAAGAAGATAATATATGAGACTGATCTACATTTTTATCCAGAAATATGAAACATTTACCCATACTGCATAGATTTAATTATTAAATGATAACATAAGCTTGCATTTTAGTTGGTTCCTATTTTGAATTCCTATAGTGTGATTGTTATACATTTATCATGATTTGTATTAAAACTTTTTCTTCTCATGTGTTATATCCCCCAGTAGATTAACAGATTCCAGACTATATATTTTGTTCTTGCTCTTAAAATCCTTTTTTAAAAGTATAACAAAAAGCTCCCTAAATTATATACATCAGTCTGCACTCTTTTTTGTAAATATCTTTGCTTAAAAATCCCCATCAGTTTCATGTTTTTATCATGTGAAGGAATGTAAGAGAGTACTCAGGAATGAAAATGTGTTATAATAATATTGGATGCCAAAATAGAGAAGAGATAATATGATGAGTTGATCTAAATCAACTTTAATACATTTATACTACCTGTAGTCTAGTGCTAGTAACTCTTTGGAAAATAAATAAAAACTTTACCTCTTTATGAGAAAAAAGTAAAGGCATTAAAAAGCAAATAAGACAAGTATGCAAATAGGATATTCATCAGGCTTCTTTTGCCTTGCTTTTACCAACTATTCTCACCATCAACTTCAATATTCAAAAATAAGCATAAAACCAATGGGTGGTTTCTCATATCCTTTTGAAAATTAGATACGCTATATTTTAAAATTTGTCATTTTGCCTTCAACTAATGTAGCGTAGTTTCAGAAAGCATGCAAGCCATTTTTCATTGGTTTATAGCTCATCCTACACAAAACTCTACTCAACACGAAGCTTCTATATTATTCAAAAAATGCACATGCTTTTTCCTGGTGGAGGGATTAAATCATTCGGTGAGGTATCCCATCCAAAATACTCACCAGAGTAGATTTACAACAAACTAAACACATTTGGACAGAAATCATAGCCCAAGAGCACCGGGCATTTTCTGTGCTTGAATTCCATTCTTGATAATAATAGACAATCTCTCACAATTCAAAGGCAGTTCTGTACTTTCTCAGGCTGACAACTGTTGTCCTTGTTGGGGTAGTACTCTCAAGATAAATTATGAATGCAACGTGAAAGCTGTAAAATTTGTTGTATCTTCTATTATCTCCATGTTAAAGGCCACAAAAGCTCTTCAGTGAAGTCAGCCATTAAGAAATGACAGGTATTGCTATCAGGCTTCTTTATTGCCTATTACCTGCAATGACAGCAGCTGCTACACCACCACTCTACAGCCTATCACATTATTTGCAGCTAAAGCCAGCTACTGTGTCATTTTGGCTCATTTTCTTGACAGTGCCATCATAAATCCATGCAGCTGCGGGGTAACTGTCGACTGCCTCGATTATCTTCATAGCTAGAATGAATCTTGAAATGTGTGTAACAGGCAATGACTGTTATGGATCAGGCACAAGGGCCATTCCCTATCCATCCTGTCAGGTCTGTGAAGCAATGCCGCCCACAAAGAGAGTTCCTAAACTACTGTCATGTAACTGAGTAAAGTGCCTGAACTTTGAGAGATCTTGAGGCTCTGCTGGGAAACCAGGAGCCTGGCCTGGCCCACCCAGAAGCCTTCTTGCCAGACTATGTAGGTTTCTAAAGGGATAGTTCAAAAGGTAAAGCTGTGCTTCCCATGAGCAGGCCTTTAGATAATGTGATATCTAAGATTATTTAAGGAAGTAACAAACATCAACTGTTTATTTCAGGGAAAAGAAATGTTTGCTGATGTTTATGTAATGACCACAGATTAAATAATAATGATATATAAAACAAAATTTTCTGAAGGACAAGTTAGTCCTTGCTATTTTCTCTCAGAAGATTTAAAATTAGGTTCTGGTGCATCCTGCAGAATTGCCCCAGGCACTGAAGGAGATGAAGTCTGGAAGGTTCTAGAACCTTTTCCTCTGCCTCACTCCCAAAGCTCCACTTTCATCTTTCGTATTCTGAACTTCTACATAATACCACTTATGATTTATAAAAATGTTAGACTATTTTAATAAACTTTGCCTGTAATTTTATACAGTCATCCTTTAACAACCAAATGAATATATTTGAAATCCTAAATGCTTAACTTTTCATCAATGTGTGAAACCACCAACTATTTTTAGAGTTGTGTTTATTGTTACTTATTATTACACTTTCATTCTTTTGAATCTAATGAATATAAATTATAAGTAATATCTTCACCTTGACTTTGTAGTTCAAAATTTCATTCATTCATAAGATAAATATTTTTTTATACATTCTATGTGTAAAGTTACTATGCTGTTGAAGTCTTCATTTATGGAAATTATGTTTGTACTCAAAAATGTTTTCCTAAAACAGGCATTTTTTCCATATTAAAGTAGAAATTGAAGTATTTCTTTTGTTGTAAAAGTTATGAATAAATGTATTATAAAAGAAAGATTAAAAGAAACACAAAGTGTATGATGTTATGAAAATAGTTTCCTTCATTTTTTCCTATATCTGTTGTTGCTTAATCTGATATTGTACTCCATTTCCCCACCTCCATTAAAGGAGAATGCCATTGTTAAGGCCATTAGTATTATACTGAAAGAGACCTCACTTTTTTCTCTCAGTTCTAGAACTTTCTTTACCATAGAATACTTTAGTAAATTGCTTCCTTATAGTGTTAACCTATAGTGTTAACCTATAGTGTTAACTTATAGTGTTAACCTATTTATCTGATTATACAGGCCAGAGGTCTATTTGTTGGCATTGGTAATTATCACCACAATGAAAAAGAGACAATTGCAATCTTCTATTATTATGATAATTATTATTACTATTATACTTTTACTATTAAATAATTAAGAGTGTCTATGTTACTCAAAGTTTAGTTGCTGGTGTGTTCAAGAATGCACATGTAGGTATATGCAAACCATACGTTAAGAAATTCTGCTGTAAGTTCCCAATCATTTGCTGACGTGTAGTTATTTTTAAAATCATATTGGAAAATTCATCTTTTTACTAATAAATACAAAGATTTCTGTTCCCTTGAATGACTCGATTACGTACAATATAATTAGGTATGTAGTACATTTAGTATTCAATAAATTTTGAGGCAACAATAACATAAAACATGGTGTTTCATTTCTACTTTTAAAGAACCAATATATTCTACATATATTTCTATACTTGGAGCAAGGTCTTTTGTTACCACTTGGGGTTCCACAATGAATAATGCAGACTTTCTAGTGTCAAGACATTTATAGATTAGCTGACAAAGATGAATATAAACAGATCATGTCAATAAATAAGTGAAACATGCTGTATTAGAAAATGTGTAAGGTTTTCCAGAATACATCTTCCATATGTATCTAAACAAAGATTGTTTGAGGAAATATCTATCCTAATTACCCTGATTTGACCATTATACATTATATGCAGGTATCAAAATATGATAGTATATCCAATAAATATATACAATTATTAGGAATCAAGTAAAAACCAGGAATATAGAATGCTCCTTCTGAAGGCAGAAATGGTATTCATTTTTTTCACCCTTGGTTAGACACTTAAACACTTAAAATTAGTAGGTTTTTGTCTAGATATTAGCGTATGCAAATGGAAATGAAATGGATTTGTCCAAAAAGAAAGTCACTTGCACTATGATTAATAAAAGCCTAGTAAGATACATTCTTTTTTTTTTTTTTTTTTTTTGCAGTACTGGGGATTGAACTCAGGGGCATTCTACCTCCGAGCTATACCCCCAGCCCTATTTTTTATTCTTTTATTTTGAAACCGAGTCTCACTAAGTTGCGGAGTGCCTCACTAGGTAGCTGAGGCTGGCCGCGAACCCGGATCCTCGGGTCTCAGCCTCCCGAATGCTGGAATTACAAGCGTGCGCCACCACGCCCGGCTGATACATTCTTAAATAAAAATAAGAAAGAACTCTTGCATGTGTTTGCCAATACTTCTCTATCTCCATTAAGTTATATCTGCTTTCAGAAGTTGAGAATGTTAATGCCATATCCAAGTCACATGACTTTCATGAGCTCTCTAAGTCCCTACTGGGGACCAAATGAGAGACTCTGTTATTCATGCTCAGGTTCTTGAATTGTATGTTGACAACTTAAAAAGGTTACTATGGCTGCATCCTGAAAGTATAAACTGGGGAAATTGGATACTCCTTGCAAAGCTTCCCATTTAAGATGACAGTGACAACTCTTGAAGGGAGGGATAAATACATTGTTCTGGGAAGTGTTACTGAACAAATGAAGTAAAAGGGAGGAGGATTAAGAGTCGAGATAGGGAAATTCACTGAAAATAGTCCAAATTCTCTAAAACTCCTGGCCTACTGACTGCAGTAATCATTTCACTATTTATATACTTATCAAAACATTTGGGGCTGGGATGTGACTTAGATGGTAGAGCACTCATCTAGCATGTGGAAGACCTGAGTTCAATTCCCAGCACTTCAAAATAATGATATTGCATATCTTAAACATATACAGTAAAATAATATGAAAAATAAATACACGTGTTAAAGAAGATTCTAAAAGTGCTTTATGTTTGTCACTTTGAGAACAATGTTATTTCAATGAATGGACATGGTGACCACAATATAACACATATACTGAAGTATTCAAACACATTAAAAACAATAACTTAAGCTTACACTATGATTGATAGAGCAATGGTGTCCAGAAGAAAGAAAGATGATTCTCAATTTATTTATCTCCTGACTACTCATTTTCTGGAACTCTTTCTAGAATTTATATGTTTCCTATATGCCAGGCTCTATATAGGTAGATGTGTCTGAAAAAAAAAATTATGGGAAGCTACAATATTTTTCGAGTTCTAAAATAAGAACTCTATTTTAGATCCTATAGTCTCTATTGTCAGGATGCTATTGGCTATTTTCAGGGAACACAATTCTCTTCCCTTTTGTAGGTCTTATAGCCCCAATTAGGAATGTGTGGTGAGGGGAGGCTTTCAATGATTCCATAATATAGAGAGCCCACAGACATCCCTGTCTCCATTTGCATGTATATTAAAAAAGCACAACAGTCCTAAACAGTCAGGACTGTAATCACAGGGCATGCATATTCTGCCTCTTGCTTCTGAGAATTTATCAAAATATATGTGTTCTTCCCCAAAATCAAGTAAGTAGCTGTGGCATCTAAAATACTTATACACTAAGGTGCTCTTACTTCATGCTACCCAATCTTGGATCTCTACAACCACTACCAACAGACTAATAAAAGAAGAAATCTTGAGACAGACCTTACCTAAGTACCCATCCATATAAAAAACTAAGGATGTAATGGGATTATTTATTAATATGAACAGCCATGGACTTGACAAAGAGTAGATTTATTCTCAAACGGAGCAATGGAGGACAGCCTAACAATTTCACTATTTAAAATGTTTAGGCAGAATTTTGCAAAACCAGTCAGTAATAGTGTAGTAAAGAGGGGCTTGAGAAGGTAGGAATGGAGACCTGATAGGCCTTTGCCAAAGCTAGCCTATATAACAAAGGAGGGACAGTTACCTGTATGTACAGAGATGGTGTTATAGAGAGAGTCATTGCATGGCATGGTGACTGTGGCTTTCAATGGAGCTGTAGATGACCTACAGTGCCCTGAGAGGAGGGGCATGGGAATAACGTCTTCATCCATTCACTGCTTCCTTTCCTCTGACTGTGTTGCTATTGCCTCTGATTGTCTGACTAAAACAGAAGCAAAGGGAAAGGGAGCCTCTCCAGGCACTCTGTACAGGTTAGCATCCTGGGGCACCAGAGTGAGAGGAAAGGGTGGCAAGTTGACCTTGAGAACCAAACAAAAGAATTGGCACACATTCTCCCAAAGTATTTTCCAAGGTGTGCTAGTTCTGTAAAATAGGTCACAGTGAAAAAAGGTCCAAGATGAAATTATTTTGGGAAATGCCATGTACTATTGCCAATAGGTGTCCATATACTACATGAAAACCACTGTTTGAAAGACTGGGGATAGCTGGGCACGGTGGCACATGCTTGTAATCCTAGCATTTAGGAGGCCAACGCAAGAGGATTGCATATTCAAAGCCAGTCTCAGCAACTTAGTAAGATTCTGTTTCAAAATAAAAATAATAAAATAGGGCTGGGAGTGTTTCTCAGAGTTAGAACACCCCTGGGTTCAATCCCCAGTACCAGGAGGAAGAAGAAGAATAAGAAGATAGGAGGAGGAGGAGGAGGAGGAGGAGGAGGAGGAGGAGGAGGAGGAGGAGAAAGAAAAAGAAATACTGAGGATAGAGCAGTGGAAAAAACTAAAGATAGCTTCTGCCTTTCTGAAAGTTGAATGTAATATATTGGGATAAACAATAAATGTACAAATAACGGTCTACATAGCACAATGTTATAATAAGATAGTTTATTTTTGATGGAATATATATTAAACATTATTCTATTAAAATTTTGAAAATGTGCATGGTGATATATGCCTGTAATTTCAGGACTTGAGAGGCTGAGATAAGAGGGTCTCAGGTTAGAGGCCAGAATCAGCAATTTAGTAAGTACCTCAGCAACTTTGTGAGATATTTTTTCAAAGTAAAATAAAATAGGGCTGGGAGCATATCTCAGAGATAGAATGTCCCCTTGGGTTTAATCCCCAGTACCGTAAAAAAAGGAAATGTGGATTTAATATGAATATAATTTTCAAGTGGAGAATTATGACCCCCCATTAAACCTCACTTCAATGTGGAAATAGATGAGCCAGTTACTAAAGTAAGTAATTTGGGAAATTAGTAGGAGTCATGCTAATGAAAACAAACTATAAGCTCAACCACAAAATAACAATGTGAAAAGTGTATAAAATGAAAAATTGACACGTGTTAAGTTAAAATTTTAAATTAAAATTGAGAGTAAATTAAACATGTGCAATTTAATTCAATTTGAGTCCTAGTTCACTTTTTGTTTACTAATGTAATCTTGCAAATCTGCTATTTTTATAATTTATAATAGAGCTAAGACAGAAAAAAATCAAATTTTTTGTGTGTGTGTGCATTTCCTCCATCCCCTTTCCTGCAGATAATGTGTTTAATTCTGTGGTTTCCTACTTTTCCTTAAAATTAATCTTAAGATATTCATCTTCAGCTGGACTTTAATATCTGGATCTATTTTTTCATGGTGAAGTTTCAAATAAGATATTCTAAAATTAAATCAAATTACCTGAAAATTATGATAATAATTATAATAATTAAACTATGGTAACAACAAGCATATTTAATCTTCTTGAATGCTTGCCTTGTGCCAGACACTGTTCTAAGAAATTCTATAGATTATTCCATTAATCTTCAAAAGAATCCAATGGCATGGACATTATTTTTATTTGTATGCTATAAATTAGAAAATGAAGGCATTAAGAGTTCAAATAAATTGGCCAAAAAGTGTTGGGACCAGGAAATCGAACCCCAGAGCTGGGTACCATGATTATTAATATCATAATTTAAATAATGTTCAGACTACATATAATTAATTTAATTATATATAACTAACAGTTTTTGGCACATCATCCTAAAGTTAGAAAATCATGAATTATAAAGATATATCGGATTTCAGTATGCTAGAAAATGGGGGACTATATCTTTAAAAAAAGATGCAGTTGAAATAGAAGGACAAAATGAACATGAATTAAATATTCTTGCAGTCTTTAGGAAGAGGAAGATAGGGTGTTCTATTCAATAGGATTCAGAGGCAATTGTGGGATAAATTACACAGGAGCATTTTAAATTAAGGCAATTCTATGTTTTTTATATCTTATGCTATGACATTTACAGAAAAATAAAATTTTAGTGGCATACTAGTATTTTTACATAAAATAAATACAAAAGGCTTGTTAAGACATAAAATTTCCATGTACCACCAGAGATAAAGGAAGCATATTTAATTCATGTACTTTCAAATAAGTGTACCATGGGGACATTTTTATCTGAGAGTACTTTTATTCTATGATGCATAAGTTTATACATACTCTAGTGTGGCTGTATCAGTTAACTTAAAAAATTATTATCTGACCTTACAGTTTAAACATTTTTCACTTAATTATGCCATTACAATGCAGACATTTGTGTTGAAGTTAAAAAAAAATTGTTAATGGTTATATACATGTAACCCGGGTGTGGCTGTATATGCCTGTAGTTTTAATTCGTGGGAGGCTAAATCAGGAGGATCACAGGTTACAGACCAGCCTCAGTAACATAGTAAAACCCTGCTTCAAAATGAAAAATAAAATACTGCTGGAGGTGTAGCTCAGAGGCAGTGTACCAGGTACTGTTCTAAGAGCTTCTATAAGATTATTCAACCCCAGTAACACACACACACACACACACACACACACACACATATAGATGTATCTTCCACCAGTTTAAATACATTTTCTATTGATTATTCTAAAATGTATTTTAAAAAAACAGAATAAACATATTAAAACAACAGAGTTGAAATTACATGGCAAATGTAAAGCAATGTACTATAGCAACTGCATTATGCTGCCAGCACCCAGCAGATCTCCAAGAGGCCAAGAGGGTGTTTTACTAATGATCTTTGATGGTGTTGATAGTGATCATTTTTTTCTTTTAACACTACAAATTTAGTTGTCATGTGAAACACCAAGAAAATATTGCTATTATTATCTTTTCAAATATCTGTATATTCAGAATGAGTTAAAATTGCTAGGCACGATGGTACATGCCTGTAATCCCAATACTTTGGAGGCTGACATGGGAGGATTGCAGGTTTGAGACCAGTGTGCAGTAATTTAGTAAAACTTTTTTTCAAAATTAGAAATAAAATAGGCTTGAATATGTAACTCAGAGGTAAAGCAACCCTGGGTTCAATCCCCCAGGAGCGAGCGAGCGAGAGAGAGAGAGAGAGAGAGAGAGAGAGAGAGAGAGAGAGAGAAAGAGACAGAGAGAAAGAGAAAGTGACCAGTCAGCTTTCCTCAGAAAGACTAAACCCTAAGCCATGCATTGTATGTTGCAAATAAACCTCTCTCTCTCTCTCTCTCACACACACACACACACACACACACGAGTTAAATTCATATTCTTTTTCAAACACACAGTTTTTTGATTTATTTATCCTTTGTATTTTTTATTCTCTATTACATTGACTTCTACTCTGTTTTCAATTATTTCCTATCTACTGGCTTTGGGGTTGGTTTGTTCCTATTTTTTTGTGTGTCTGGAGATGCCTCATTAGATTGTTCATTTGGAGTCTTTCTGCTTTTTGTGTTTTTGACTTTGTTCTGTTTTGTGTTTTTGTGTGTATTGAACCCAGGGCCTCATGGATTTCAGGCAAGCACTCTACCACCGAGTTATATCCCTACTAGCCCAGCAAGTGAAATCTTAATTCTTGTATCTTGTACCTAATAACCTGCTTCCATCTTTTAATAAAGATACAATCTCTCTTTCATATGATAGTATTTTATAACTTAGTAAAGAACCATATTTTATTTGCTCATCATAGTATTATATGATATTTGCCCCACTTCTGGTATGAATTCAATGACTTCAATATTCACTTAATATCTTGATGTTGCTTTCTGGGTACACTTAACTTATCAGCTACACTTCAGATATGATACTAGATTTAAGGTTATTGAATTTTTTGCTTTGACATATATATTTAATAAATTTCAAATATATAATCAGTAAAATGATATTACTTTGTGATTCCTCAATGAATTAAAAAAATCACATTTAAAATAGTACAATTATGTAATAAAGGAATGAAGAAATAAAGAAAGAATTTGGGGATGAACTTAGGAAGTTGTATGTTCTACTATGTGTAGGCATTTCTAATCCAGCCAGTAAACTGGGAAATCATAAAAGAAATGATAGGTTTTTTATCCATAGGTGTGTAGATTTAACTGGGGGAGCTCAGAACAAATGTCTGCACCATAATATTCCAAGGGTGGCTCTGCTTTGTATGCTGAGAGATAGACATACTCTCCAGAGACCAATTTAGAATTGAGAAATACGAAGAAACAGTCATCTGGGGAGCTTTTGTCATTCCTGAAAGTGTCCACTTCAGGGTTTTGATAGAGTTCCTGAGGCACAGAGAAGTGGCATGGGTGACCAGAGCTCTTATAGTGAAGTACAGACCCTGATTCTTCTTCAAGTTCTCAACATGGTTGGGGATGTTGTTTCCAAAAGTTTAATCTCAAATTCACAGCCTAAGGCTGTTTAAACAATAAGCTTGAGAGACCTTGTGCCTGTGGCCCTGTGGAATTGTGTCTTACTGGACTTTATTTGCATGAATAAAATTAAAATTCTATCCTATGCCCTGTTTGCCCTGTTTATTTTACAATTAAATTCTGTGGCAGACTTATTCTCATTTTTATAAATGTGTGTGAATGTATATCTGCACATGTACATAGGTCAATAGATGAGTTCACCAAATCTCATGTCAGAGGGGCATTTTCCTTTTGAGTATTTATGCTTTTCTTTATTACAATTTAAGGTCTCCATCTGAAATCCAAAATTCTTCAAATCCTGAAAAGTTTTGAGTGCTGACATGATGCCACAAGGTGAAAAATCCATATCATGAAACTGTTCCATGCACAAAATTATTAAAAATATTGTATAAAGTTATCTTCAGACTATATGTCTAAGGCATATGTGAAACATAAGAGAATTTTGAGTTTAGGCTTGGTTCTCATCCCCAATATATCTCATTGTGTATATGCAAAAATTCCAAAATTTGAAAAAATCTGATATCTGAATATTTGAAAAAATCTGAAAACACTTTGGGTCTCTAGCATATTAGATAAGGGATACTCAACCTGTAGTGAATATTGATTCACTTCTGAAAAATAAAAGTTTGAAACCAGGCTTGGTGCTGCTTGCCTTCAATCCTAGTAATTAGAAGGCTAAGATAGTAAAATGGCCAGATTCAAGGCCAGTGTACAGTAATTTAGCAAGACCCTGTTTCAAAATAAAAATAAATAAATAAAAAAGGCTGGTGTGGCTCAGGGTAGAATGTCCTTGGTTTCAACTTCTAGTTACACACATGGAGAGAGAGAGAGAGAGAGAGAGAGAGAGAGAGAGAGAGAGAGAGAGAGAGAGAGAGAGAGAGAGAGAGAAGGAAAGAAAGAAAGAAAAGAAAAGAAAGAGAGAAAGAAAGAAAGAAAGAAAGAAAGAAAGAAAGAAAGAAAGAAAGAAAGAAAGAAAGAAAGAAAGAAAGAAAGAGAAACTAGAATAATAATGGACTTGGAGAAGGTGGTGGGGAGGTGAGAGGTGAAAGAGGAGATTTGATGAAAGAAACATTTCAAATAATCCTATGTACATGTATGAAGTTATCAATACCATTTTTGGGGGGTAGTTATACTGAGAATTTAACTCAGAGACATTTTACATCCAAGCTACAGTCCTCCCAAGACCTTTTTGTTTTGTTTCAAAACAGAGTCTTGCTAGGTAACTGAGAGTCTGGCTACATTGCTGAGCCTATTCTTGAAACTGATATCCTCCTTTTCAGTCTCCTAAGTACTGGGATTACAGGTGTGTACCACCATGCCCAGCTATCAGTACCAATTTCAATATTATGTATGGGGTTGGTGAGGGAGCAGGGTAGGACCTGGAGGGAAACACACACGTTCTGTGTGCATGTATGTATCTACCACACCGAATCCTATTATGATGCATGGTTACAACACACCAATTAAAAAAAGAAAAAAGAAAGTTTGAATATCAGTATTAATTTTTTAAAGTTTTGCAAATAATTTCAAAAAAATCAGTCTTTCCAATTTGCTTCATACCTGAGAATTGCTTACCTGTGATTTCAATGTCATTATTGACAAACACCTGAGAATAGCTTTGATAGCAGAATGGAATTAAAAAAAAATAGAATTGTGAAAGCATTTTCAGTATCAAAATTTCCACTTATTTTTGTTGAACTGATTGCTTTTAAAAGTTCTTCAATCATGTAAACCCCTCTAGTGTTTTAACCCTGTGTTTTCTTAAAGTAATCTGACAGAGAGAAGAGGTTATCACTGGAACAATTTACTGAATATCACAAAGTTAAAATAAAGAAGTCACTGGGAAGCCACATCAGTATTAATAAAATGTCTAGAGTGCAAAAGCTATGCTGTTTTGCACAATTAATAGTTGTTTATAAAATTTCATGTTTGGAGAAAGTTTGCTTTTTCTGCATAGTAAAATTTATGACCAGATATATTCACCACTATAATAAACCTGCTTTAAAATTCCTGCAAAAAATTGATATTCAACCATGTTCTAACAGTTCTGATATTGGCAAGGTCTAGAAAGATGCCACTGGAAAATATATATAGTGCATAATTTTCATTTCTTTGCTGTCAGGGTAACATGTGTGTTTCATATGCTTTAGTGAAGTCTAGCAGTACAAATGTGTCAAAAAATCATAAAAATTTGTCTTCTATGACTAACATATAGGATTTAAGACCTTTGTATTGGTGATATTTATCTTTAAGGAGGAACAGAGAATTTATTCTTGGACAAATACATATACTTTGTGTTTAACAGATTTTCCCCAATGTGATTTAATGAACAACTTTAGCTGAAATCACCACTATTGTATTATCTGAATTTTCCCACTGTAAGAGCCTGAGAATTAGCATTAGGGTTTATGTTCAGAAATTTCAAGAATAGTATCCAGCAGGAAAACAAGTGTATTAATTAAAAATATGACCCAGGAAAGGAAGGTTCCTTCTACTAAATTTGCCTTATAACTCGACTAAGGTATTTTTATATAGGTGATAAAGAAAATAAATTATTATATGAACCTGGATTATTTTATTGCAAGTGACAGAAAACAAACATCATTTAGTTGAAGTAGAAATGTGATAACTCC